>CAIGRH010191187.1:0-11044 GCA_903798295.1 Fraxinus nigra
CAACTCGACCCAAACCGACCGGTTTGGGTCGGTTCGGTCGATTTAGTCGGGTTGGTTTGAATTTTGCCCACCTCTAAATATAAGATTACAAATGAAATCAGTAAGTTTCTGAATGCTTGAATTCCCATGAATGCTTTGTTGTAATTTGATAATACAATCATGCTAAGAACAAAAATCGCATATATTAATTGATAGTTTGATATTCATACATGCGGAAGACATTTTGTGTGTGTAAATATTACGAGCTCTTCCTCTCCTTGTTCCTTCAAAAATAATCCATCAATGGGGTAAGCCAATAAAACGATATAGACATGAGAGGGGACCTAGTCTTTTTATAGGAAGTTATTAAGTCGTCTCATTATCTACTCTAACCCTAATTAGTGTTTAGATAATTCCGGACCACATACTTAAAATTATCACATTATAAAAATATAGCTCGCAAAGTGTATAACGGACCAAGTGATTACTAATATATTGGGCCTACTCACAGTATCATTGCAAATCATTTATTTAACCCGTAAAACTCGCAATCAAATGGAAGCTCATGTAATAGAATTATGCTAACATGCTTAAGTGCAAAAACTGAACCTGGTAAATTTTAGGATACATAAGCAAGCAGGAGAATATTAATACAGCGCCGAATTATTTCTTAGCTACCGTATATGATCAGTCTCTTGAAGTGGTAGACAAGAAAGAAAGATACATGCACCGCCAGTAATATTTCTCTCTCTCTCGTCATCCATGGCCTAACAGTGCCAAAACCCTATTGTCAATCTTCTTCTCCTTCCATGTGATCCCTTCTTCCTCTTCTTAATCAGCATCCCTTTTTTCTTTTTATTCTATCTTCTCCCAGAAACACTGATTTCTTTTCTTCCTTGTTAATTCTCTGAGAATCAGATTCATCTGATATATAACTTGTTCTATATTTAGTATCCTTCCAGAAAGATTGTGGGGCTTTCATCTGAAAGAGATATATACCTATATTTGATCGATCAGATATTTATTTCGATATGGGGAGAGTGAAACTTCAGATTAAGAAGATTGAAAATACAACAAACAGGCAGGTCACTTTCTCAAAGAGAAGAAATGGATTAATCAAGAAAGCTTATGAACTTTCTGTACTTTGTGATGTTGATGTTGCTCTTATCATGTTTTCTCCTTCCGGAAGAGTCAGCGTATTCTCAGGAAACAGAAGGTGAAAATTAGATAATGTTCTTGTGATTAATATTCTGTTTTCGGGACTAAGAACTATTAATAGGTTAAATTGTTCTCTTTTTTCTGTCTGAAGCATGGAAGAAATCATGACGCGATATGTGAATCTTCCCGAGCTTGAACGAGGAAAGTAAGGATCAACTTCTCAATTTTCTGGTTGAAATTTATCTTCTTTCATGTGTTGATACTGATGATTTTCTGTTTGTGTCTCCATGCAATTACCAAAGGCTACAACACCAAGAGGTAATATGACAAATATTTTTTCAGTAGTTCAGATAAAATCTGTGGATGGTTTGTCTGTTTCTATCTGAACTTGGATATTTCTGGTTTAATAATCTTGATATGATATTGATTAATTAAAATATTTTCAGTATCTGCAAAGGGTTCTTGGCAAGTTCAAATCTGAAGCAGATCGAACCTATCAACCAGCTACCAGGTTTATATACCCCACTCCGCTCCACCCCACAAATGTCTATTTATCTGATTTTGTTTCTTATGCCAGATTTTTGCAGTTTCTGTCGGTGAAATGTAAAATTGGAAGTTTGCAGAATCTTTCATAATTAAATTATAACTAGTTTTGTTTTCTGTGAAGCAGTCCAGCAAGTGTTGATTCTCAAGTTGAGGTATATTTCATAGTGTTCAGAATATATTCCTTGAATATATAGTCTTATATAATTGGTAAGATGGGCCTCTCAATCGATCAATAATCGTCGGCTCGGGTGAATTAATTATTACAGGAAATGCAACAAGAAATTTTTAAATGTAGGTGCCAACTTGAGGATATGGAGAAAAGACTGAGGTATATCTTAACGTAGAAACCCCTCATTGATCAGAAAACTTCGTCTTTTCGACGTTTAAACTTTGATTATGGAATTAAGAAAATTAATCATCATAAATTTATTGTTTTGTAGGATTTATGAAGGTAATTTGTCCGATGTCACTACACTGTTTGAGGCTGAGTACCGGGAACAAATTCTTGAGGTAAACTTGAAGCAGGTCAGGATGCGAAAGGCAAGTTTCCTCAATTTTTCTAGTAGCGTGTTTGGTTCAGTAGACTCGACAAACAAAAAGAAACCAAAATCTAGTTCAACAAACCATTCTAGTATAGCATATCGATCATGCCCTAGTAATTTAGTATACATCTTCTCTTTTTTTGAAAAAAATATTGGATATATAAACCTAATAAGTTGCTGAAGCTTATGACACTTTTACATGGCCAGCAAGTTCTGCAGAACCAATATAATTCCCCTGGTGTACAAACAACTACACAGGTATGTTAAATTTTGAATATTTTCTTTGAGAAGAGTTGAATGACTACAAAATGGGACTAAGCTAGGAAAGTTATTTACAAGACTGTCTACTATCCCACCTCAGATAAATTTGCCCCCAGAGACTACAAACCTAACTGATTTGGCAACAACAAATGCCAACAATATCATGGATTGGCTTCCACAAAGAGATCCACAAGTCCAAATCCTGAATTTCTTGGATTCGAATGGCCTGCTTCCAGTGAGGTGTGTTATATATACCATAGTTTATGTTAATACTTACATCTTATAATGCATTTGTTGAGTTTTCGATATATTTAATGCAGAGAACAACCTCAACGTATGGATAATATCCTGTCACCATCCTCAACTCTTCTTCATGCACCAAGAGTACATGTCCATAATGATTTGAGTTCAGGCGGGAGGATTGAAGACGGCACACAACGACCAGATTTTGGACAAGTAATTGATGTCAATCTTTCTCCATGGACAGGTTTATATCCAACAGGTAATTTATCCCGGATCTTTTAGTTACATATAATATTGTTGTTCAAAGCTTAGATAAAGGAAAATAAAATCAAAGAAAATTGAAAAGCAAGGCTGTGCTTATAGTAGTTCGATTTTCATATAAGGTGTCTGCATGTATCCATGCAGGCTTCACAAGAGTATTCAATAACAGCATCCATTCCGCAAATTTATAAATGATTTATAAATATAAGAATAAGAGTGAGTCACACGAAATATGATTTCAAATCTAGCTATGAAATTATCAATGGATTCATTGAAAAAAATGGACTTAAGGTTTATTGGGAAGGAGTGTCTTTCAAGGCTCTATTTGAGTAATATGATAATCTTGGAACACTTCAATTTTTGCAGGGAATGATCCTTTTCCTGCCACTCAACCCAGAGAACGAGCGCTTCTTGAACTGTTTCTGTCTCAGCTCACCCCAGTGAATCAAGATTCTATATGACAGTTTATATTTTGTTAATTTAGACAACTTCCCAAAACAACTTATTACCTGTAACTAGAATTTCTTCAACAAAAAGTTTTCTGGACCTATTAAAAGTTTGGTGCATCACTTCTATATCATATGTCTAAAGTTTTTACCTGTTGTTCCGGGGTGTACATGATAGCGAGAAAATGTTGTTAATGTGACCAAACGAACAAAGTTTTAACCCGCAGAAGCGTAGTTAAAACACAATGTTTAACATGTTGGAAAAATTGCAGTATATTAACTATAAATGAGAAACAAAAACAAATAATAAGTAGAGGTAGGAAATGATAATCCGAGACAAGTGATGACACTTTCTCCTTAAGACAATATTACCCCTCTATGGTCTCACAGTTGTTGTCAATTGTCTCCCAAGATACAACATATTCAATTCTTGTGGTAGCAGCACTTTAAACCACAAGACAACAATGAATGTGACGAAATTCCCTCTCTACAAGGAACACTATTTTGGAATGAATTTGAGAGAAATTTTGCAAGATATTTTGTGAATACACAATGCACATGGTATGGAATGCAAAATGGATATCCAAGGGGTCCTATATATAGAGGATGAGAAGTTGTCAATGAAATGTCACATCCCAAACTTAGCAACTTTTGCCAAAGGTCACACCATTCACTGTCGCTAGCCTGTCGCCATTACCTCGCTCGAGTGATAAAAACAGTAACTTCGTCGTTAGTCTGTTGCTGGCCTGTCGCTCGAGCAACAATCCAGCGATAAGCTAGCAACAACCTTAGTCAATTTTTCAGATAGCTTCCTCTATTTTCTTTCCAATTTTGGACCGCAATCTCTTATTCATCCGGAATTGGTTTGACACACAATTTTTAATCTTCTAAACCAATTTCAACAATCCTCCACATGAATGAAAATTCGAACATGCATATACAATGCAATGTGAAAACATGATGCATCATAGAGAGAGCGCGGAAAAACACTACATCAGGTGAGGTAACTTGTAGCTTTGAACCTTCTTTAGTGAAATACTATTGGATTTATTCGGATTATTGGTGAACGCGATGTTTTGAACGATTCAACTTTTAGTGTAAACCAAGACAACAATACTCACATGAATGTCTTCCATATTTCATTCATAGTTCTCATGACTTGGTTCATTTTGGCCTTGAACCTTCTTGGGTTTCGTAAGTGTTTAGAGAATTTAAGCATTGAATAATTCTCGTTGAAGCGGTCCCACTTGACACTTATATAGGTAACCTCCTGTAAAGAGTATTCTGCCATACTCTACTTGGCTTAATCAAGATATAGAAATCATTAAAATCGTATCCTAACATTTAATCATTCTGTAGAAAGTACTTTAATATCACATGAATGAGTTAGGAAATAATTTCTTGAGTGCTTAGTGGAATTCTCATAACTTAGTCATCCTTTTGAATCAAGATCTTGGAATCTCCAGTTAACAAGGTAAGGTTACCATCACCAAGATTCTAATGTAGTAAGCTTTAATCACATTCCTCTCGATAGACAATGTAATCGATCTCTTGGCAAACCTTTCGTAAGTGGATTCGCAATGTTCTCCTTTAATTTCACATAATCTATGGAGATGATGCTATCTGAGACCAGTTGCTTAATGATATTGTGTCTACGTCGTATTTGTCTATACGTACCATTATACAAGCTACTTCTAGCCCTTCCAATAGTCGATTGACTATTACAATGTATACTAATTGCAGGTATCGGCTTAGGCCAACACAAAATATCTTCTAGAAAGCTACGAAGTCATTCTACTTCTTCTCTAGTTTTGTCCAAAGCAACAAACTCTAATTCCATTGTTGATCAAGCAGCTCCACCAATGGTAAATACATAACCACTAGTAGACTTAGAATCCTTCATGTCGGATATCCAATTCGTATTACAATATCCTTTCAATACCACGGGATATTTTGTGAAATATAATCCATAGGTTAAGGTATACTTATACTTCAAATACCTAAGAACCCTTATTAAAACCTTCCAATGATCATGGCTTGAATTACTTGTGAATCTACTAAGTTTATTCACAGCATATGCTATATCCGGTCGAGTGTAGTTTGTAATATACATTAAACTGTCAATTACTTGTGAATACCTTAGTTGTGACACATATTCCCCCATATTTTTGACCAAATGTCTTGTGTCAATAGGGGTTTTCGTTGGACTTTCCTCAAGCATGTTAAACTTCTCGAGTATCTTCTCCATGTAGTGAGATTGGGAAAGTATAATTTCTTTCGATGTTCTAGAGATCTTAATCTCTAGTATCACATCAGCTACATCCATGTCTTTCATGTCGAAATGCTTCGTTAGCATTTTCTTGGTATTTAACAACATTTCATTACTATTGCCCATCATCAACAAGTCGTCTACATAAAGACATACAATCACATATGCATTTGGTGTATGTTTTACATATACATGCTTGTCACACTTTCATTAATTTTGAATCCATTTAACAACATTGTTTTGTCAAATTTCAGGTACCACTATTTAGGACATTTTTTTAATACATATAAGGACTTAACGAGTTTACAAACCTTATGTTTGTTATTAGGATAAACGAACCCTTCAAGTTTCTCCATGTAGATCTCCTATTCTAACTCAACATTCAAGAATGTAGTTTTCACATCCATTTGATGAATCTCAAGGTTATGTATTACCTTATCGAAGTTATTCTAGTCACATGTGTATAGGTATCAAAGAAGTCAAGTCTTACTTTTTGCCTATATCCTTTGACAACCAACTTAACCTTATATTTTTCGATGGATCCATCCAATTTAAATTTCTTCTTAAAAATTCATTTACACCCCAAAGGCTTATTTCCAGGAGTTAAATCATCTAACTCCCCTGTATAATTTTGCATTATGGAATCTATCTTGCTGTTGATAGCTTCCTTCCAATGCGATGCTTTCAATGTAGACATGGTTTCATCAAAAGTCCTTGGTTCATTTTCTACCATGTAGGTTAGAAAATATGGGCCAAATGAAGTTGATATACTTGCCCTTTTACTACGCCTTGATTTTTCCTCATATGAAGTACCATTTGTAGTATCATAAGGTCTTTTGTTTGAACTTGTAGTTTTCTTTTCTTTACAAGGAAACACATTCTCAAAGAAAGTTGCATTCCTTGATTCAATTACGGTATCCTCATGTACATCTTGAATTTTAGACTTGTGTACAAAAAAATGATATGCACTACTATTATTGATGAATCCAATAAATATGCAATCAATCATCTTGGGTCTAATTTTCACTCGCTTAGACTTAAGTATTTCAACCTTAGCAAAACACCCCCACACTTTCAANGAAACACATTCTCAAAGAAAGTTGCATTCCTTGATTCAATTACGGTATCCTCATGTACATCTTGAATTTTAGACTTGTGTACAAAAAAATGATATGCACTACTATTATTGATGAATCCAATAAATATGCAATCAATCATCTTGGGTCTAATTTTCACTCGCTTAGACTTAAGTATTTCAACCTTAGCAAAACACCCCCACACTTTCAAGTGTTGGTATGATGGAAGATGACCTTTCCATAATTCATATGGAGTCTTTTTCATGGTCTTGAGGGGTATTAGATTAAGAAGATTATTTGTCGTTAGAATAGCTTTCATCCACAAGTTCTGTGTTAAACCTGAACTTAGCAACATTGCATTCATAATCTCTTTGAGAGTTTGGTTTTTATGTTAAGCAATTCCATTCGATTGAAGAGAGTAATGTGCTGTTGTTTGATGAATAATTCCATGTTCGGAACAGAATTCTTCAAACGGTGCCCCATATTCAGCTCCTCTATCGCTACAAATATTCTTTATTTGTTTATTAAGTTGAGTTTAAACTTCCACCTTATACAGTTTAAAGGCTTCCAACGTTATGTCCTTATTTCTCAAAAGAAAGACATAACAATATATTGTACAGTGGTCAATAAAAGTCACAAAGTATTTCTTACCTCCTCTAGTATGAATGAGTTTCAAGTCACATATATCGCTATGGTCTAACTCTAAAGGTATTGTGTTCCTTTGAATTGAGTGAAATGGTGTTTTAGCCAATTTTGCTTCAACACACTTCGCATTTATGATTATGATCGATCTTAAGAGTCGAAATTTAACTTTGATTCATAAGTTTGCGTAAAGATTTATTACTCACTTATCCTAATTGACTATGCCACAAACAAGACAACTCAAGCATATAAACGGAATTTAAAGTTTTATTCATAATATTTTGCCTTAGTGCAACCATAAGAACATTCATTTTGAATGTTCCATCACACACATATCATTTTCCTACATACATCTCATTCTTAGTGAGTACAAATTTATCGAATACAAATACAAACTTAAAATCATTTTTACTAAATAAAGATCCGGACACTAGATTCTTCCGTATGTCCGGCACATGTAGGATGTTGTTGAGGATGAGTTATTTCTTGGATGTCATCTTCAAAGTGACTTTATATTGTCCTTCAACCTTGGAGCTTACAGATTTCCCCATGTAAAGTGGTTTCTCGTTCAGTTCTTGATAGTTCTAGAACATGGTCATATCTGCACATACAAGACGAGTGGTGTCGATGTCAATCCACTATTCTTTCGAGTTTTCAACCATGTTGCACTCGGAGACAATCACAGATAGACTCATTTCTTGCATCCTTTCAAAAAGGGCATTTTTCTCAATCATGTTGGCTTGAGCATTCTTCTTTGACTTCTGACATTTGCTTGAGCGATGTCCAACCCTTCTATAATCATAGCAGTTTCCCTTGAACTTCTTGGCTTTCTTGGAGTTATCTCCATGCAGTGCATCACCAAAAATCTTTCATTTCTTGTTGACAACATTTGGTTCTATTTCAACAAAATTAGCTCGAAGTTGGACAATAGACATTCTCCCGATTTTCCTATTGTCCTCCTCAATCCTTAACCGGATGATCAATTCTTCCAAATTCATCTCATTGCATTTGTGCTAGAAATAGTTTTTGAAATCTCTCTACATAGGAGGGAGTTTCACAATGATTGTAGCCACTTGAAAGGATTTGCTCAATTCCATCTTTTTGGTATGGGTATCATGCAATAGAGCTTAAAGTTCTTGCACTTGGAATCCACCATTTTGTAGTCCAAAACTTGTCGACTATGAACTTCTTTGTTCTGATGTCCTCGATCTTATACTTCTTTTTCAATGAATCCTATAGATCATTGGCCGAGTCCTTCAAACTATACACTCCATAAAGTGTATCGTCCAATCCATTAAGGATGTAGTTCTTGCACAAAAAATAAGAATGCTTCCATGGGTCCAAGGTGATAATCGAATCACGATTATTCTCTTTTTCTTGTATGATTGGCAGAGTCTCCTTTAGAAACTTTACCAAATTGAGTGTAGTAAGATAGAACAACATCTTTTGTTGCCATCTCTTGAAATCTATGCCTCCAAACTTTTTCGACTTCTCCCCATGTGGTATAACAGTATTTTGTAGTGGTATTACCATAGGTGGAACCACATTATTCGTACCATGTTGACTCGAGGTAGCTTCTACAGTACTCATTTATGTTACTTCAATAGAGAATTAACATAGCAATAATAAAAGAGGGAAGAATAGTACACGAATACTATTCCAAAGATGACAAATACAGGTTTGAAAACAACAAACGACTACAGACGAAATATTATCTTAAGATTGTTGTTTCGGAGTGTATATGATAGCGAGAAAAGGTTGTTAATGTGATCAAATGAACAAATTTTTAACCTGCAGAAGCGTAGTTAAAACACAGTCTTTAAGAGGTTGGAAAAATTACAGTATAATAACTACAAGTGAAAAATAAAAAAAATAATGACAAGTAGAAGAAGTAGGAAATGATAATCCGAGGCAAGTGATGACACTTTCTCCTTAAGACAATATTGCCTTGCTACAGTACTCATGGTTGTCAGCACTTGTCTCCCAAGATACAACGGACTCAACTCTCTTGGTAGCAGCACTTCAAACCACAAGACAACGGCGAACGTGACGAAATTCTCTCTCTATAAGAAAAACGGTTGTGGAATGAATTTGAGAGAATTTTTGCAATATATTTTGTGAATACACAATGCACATATGGTATGGAATGCAAAAGGAACGTCCAAGGGGTCCTATATATAGAGGATGATGGGTTGTGAATGAAGTATGAACATCCAAGGGGTCCTATATATAGAGGATGATGGGTTGTGAATGAAGTATCGCGCCACAAATTTAGCAACTCTTGCCAAAGGTCACGCCATTCATTGTCGCTAGCATGTCGCCATTGCCTCTCTCGAGTGATAAAAATAATGACTTCGTCACTAGTATGTTGCTGGCCTGTCGTTCGAACGACAGCCCAGCGATAAGCTAGCAATAGCTTTAATTAATTTTCTAGGCAACTTCCTCTATTTTCTTCCCAACTTTGGATCGTAATTTCTCATTCATCCGAAATTAGTTTTGAGATTCCAAATGTATCACGACGATTTACTCGATGAGTAGAATAAGTGGTCTATTTACATTTGTAATTTGACCATCAAATCAAGTCTGAATATTTGGACGAAGTTGACATGAAGTCATTCTTCCAAGTTTTTGGTTTTGGCACTTAACCAAAATTCTCAATCTTCTAAACCAATTTTCGACATTACCATAATAAGAAAAGGAATAATTGTTAAGAGTACATTGATCGAATGCTAGGAACGAGCATGTATGCGAGTGTCCTAAATATTACTATAAAATTCTAGAAGCAATGGGGATAATTTTATTGATTGTATTTCACCTCTATTTATACCGGATAAGTCTTCTATACATGGAAACTTTTGTTCAAGGAAATTTTTGTGAAGTGAATGAAATATCCTGTACAAGTGAATAAAAGGATCGAGAGAATTGATCTTATATGAAGTCATGGAATTATTGTGTGATGGGTTCAACTTGATGAAAATATACTTTAAGTTCATTTAAGTTAAGTTCATTCGTATCTTTTGGTATTATTCATGCATGCATTAATGCAATACCTTATTCATGTGTATGGAAAATAAATGAATTGTGTTGGGGATTAGTTTCATTAAATATGCTGTACACGTCTTAGATTAAATTCATGTTTTGTGAAGTTTATAAAAGGATAGTGATAGTACTCATTTTCTACAAGTCATTTTTAAGTATTATAGAAAGTGAGTGTTCTTTTCAATATTATATTCTCATCTTCTAGAAGTTGTTCTATAGTTTCCTACAAAATTAGTATCAAAGTAAGGTTATAAGAGTATGAAAAGTAGAAGTGACAAACAAAACCTCTTCCTATTTGTCGACTCACTAATGATAATTATAATACGTGGTGCATTTGTACGAAGACATATCTTGGATGACGAGATATGTGGCAATTGGTAAAAAGATTTTGAACTTCAAAATGAAGGACTTATAACAAACAACTAAGAGGAAGGATTAAAAGGCTCTTAGCGTGATTCTTCAAGCTCTTGATGATAGGAATTTTCAAAAGATGTCAAACGCTACCGCTTCGGTGCAAGCATGGGAGATTCTTGAAAATATATATGGAGGTGAAAAAAAAAAGTTGTCTTCAATCTTTGAGAG
>CAIGRH010191189.1:0-28688 GCA_903798295.1 Fraxinus nigra
TAAACCGCAGATTAAAATCGAATCAAACCGCAAATAATGGTTTGGTTTGGTTTGAAAAAATCTCAAATCGCATGAAATTGTTTGAGTTGAAAATATAACACAAACTGCCCAAACCGAACCGTGTTCACCCCTACTTTCTATAACTTTTTGTGAATCATCAAATGTTTATACTTTATTCAAATATTGACGAATAGTAGGTTCCTTGTTAATATGAAACCAATTTTTAGGCAAATTACTACCTAACCATATTTGCATTGAATGAATTCCTAAAGAAATAAAAAATCAGACCACTAATAGGATATGAATACTCAAAAATAATTGTGTATATTTAAATAGCTAAAATATCTTTAGTAAGTTTATAGAAAATCTTATATTTATTTGCATTTAATTTCTACCAAAATAATATATCGAAAGGTTCATTGGTCAAATATTCAAAACTACTATTTAAGTAATTCACCAAATCATATCACTACATATTAAAAGAGCCAAAACATTGGCGAGACATGTGGGCTATATCCCATCGTCGTAATTAAATTTTTTTTTTGCCATCAACCGTCTTCTCCATTTTCCCACTCAACCACTCCGTCTTCTCCATTTTTCCACTCAATCAACCATACCTCTTTACGTTGCATTCCCACATTCACCTCTAAGATTCTTCTTCTATATTTTGAATTTTTTTTCTCCCTACGTTCTTCTTCAATAACTTGAAGCATATGCATTTTTTTTTCAAACTTGTCTTCATTCTTATCTTTCTAAACATTTTCGAAAGGGGCTCGTCTTCTGATTATCATCTTCTATTTGAAGTTATAAAAAGAAAATCTATCTTCTTCACCTAAAATAAAAAAAAAATATGGAGCTAGCTCTGTGCGCTCACGGAGATGCTATGTACCCATGTGTGATTTTTTTTTCCTTATTGGTTATTGGCATTTTAAAACAAATCACCACTTTTTTTAACGAAGAGCTTGTAAATTTAATGTAAATTATTTATTCTTCAATTTCTTTTACTTCTTACTTCAATCTTTTATTTTTTTAAAATAAAAATAAAAAAGGAATTCACCAGTATACAATGTAAATTTAATGTAAATAACTAATTGAGTGACGTGACCAGAAAATTGAATAAAATGGCCTAAAAATCTAAGGACCCGGCACAAATTAGAACAAAACAATATACTACCAATAAAATATAACAAAAAAATATCAAAAAATAAGAAAATTTGAATAAACTGGCCTAAATATTTAGCCGAAATTCAAGAAATTAATGTAGAGGGAAAAAAATGTGAGTTTGAATTTATAAAATCTAGATTTAATGTCTACTCAATTGTAATGGACGGTCGATGAATATGGTTCAGTAGTTGTTCAACACGTTTTGGCCGGAGATTTTGACCGGAAAGGATGACGTTTATATATGTAGGAAATACTTCGCGCGTGAGACAAAAATGTTCGAACACCGACAATATATTCAACGATGATTTCATACAAACAAATCATCATAAACAACTCAACTAGAATCAAAATAATATACTCTAGCAAATAAAATATGGAATAAGCGAGAGAGAAGATTAAGTGTGGTTTTAAGTGTTAAAGGTTTCATTCATTTTAAAATGGTACAAGTTGTGAGCTTTTATAGGGTCCTGACTGAAGTGGTAGCCATTAAATCACAATCACGTGGCCTCATCTCCCCAGTTGAAGTTTCACATCACTCAGTTAGCTATGCTTTTAATACATTGACAACAAGTCAGTCACTCTATACTTATGCTGACAATCTTGACATTCATCATTATGAAACGTTACATCAATCATTTCCTAAAGATTGCCTACGGATCCTCTACTGGACGACAAGGCCTTCAGCCTCGAAAAACTTCATACTTGAGGTCTTCAAAACAAGGAACTTCGGCTTCTTCCTCGAGAACTTTGACCAAGTAAGAAGAAAGGAGGGTGCTCCGCTCTTTGACCTTTGCATTTTGACCAGATAGGCCTTCGTTGACTTGGCCAAATTTGACTGATGTCTCCATGTGGGCTATGACATGGTCTCTTGATTAGAGCCTCGATGACGAAGCACAACAATAGTCCCACAGGTCTAACTATAAATATTCATATTATAATTAGTCTTAAAGATATTTGACCTGTATGAGCGACTTGTTGAGGTTATTGGCCGACGTTGTGTGCTTCAAAGTCTTTGATTTTGTGGGAAAAGCTGGAGGGTGTGCCTCAGGGTGGTTTTACGCATCTGAAGCCTTACCAGAGTCATGTGGAAGGTTGAAGTGATATGTCTCTACTATTTGCTGAGGTTGTAGTTCGTTATTCTGAAGAGTATTAATTTTGAAATGTGGGAGACATGAGGCACCCCTTGATTACTGTGTTGAAATGATTAGCTGTAAAGAACGGCTGCAATGTTTCGACTTTCTATACACGCAATCGTCGCATATTTAATGGCAATGGTGACAGCTAAAACCATGTTTCATGGGAGGCATCTCGCATTAGCATATGGTTTAGACACTCTGATCTAAATTGTTGAATACGAAGAGACATATGATATGGATGGCTAGGATAAACCTTTATATGAATGGTTGGATGGTTAGGATTTAGATCTAACTGCTGGCATTAATGACCCACCCATGCATCCTTTGCTCCTTTCATTCTTTACTTTGTGAAAAGAAACAATTTTCCATACTCCTTCCTTTGCATTAAAAAAGCTTTCTATGACCTTTTTTTTTCGACCGATGATCTTTCTCATTCATCCCTTAAGTCTGTGAGTATTCGCCCTTCTTCATTTCTTCATTTGTTCTTGTTTTTTCTTGGAATCATGACCTCTTCAAACTCTGGTGGGGAAAACTAACTTGTATATATATCGCACCTAAGATAGGGGTAATTATAACAACATGACCGACCTGGTTCAAGCCATTAGGACGAGCCAGAGCATGCTAAGCTCTAGTGAAGGTCATTTAAGCTATGATGCTATCTGGGGGGTAGCTAAGGTTTCGTCCAATGTTATCACCACCGAACATGTAGAAATTACGGAAAAATATCGTATTCCTCACACAATCGAACTCTTAGCCCCTTTGTTCTAAAAGAGAGCCTGCTTCTAGGTTTGGATGTGTGGCTATCAGTGAATACCTCCTAAAGGGGGGATTTCGTCTATCCCTTTATCTGTTCTTTAGGGTCGTCCTTAAGTCATACGGATTGGCACCTACCCAACTCGTCCCCAATGCCCAGGCTCAGATAGTGGGGACTTATTTTCTGTGGAAAGAGATCTCCCTGGGTGAGGACATGCCCATCCATGTCTTCTTGACCCTCTTCCAACCTAGGACTTTGGGGAAGGGAGATTCAAGGGGTTGGTATTCTTTCTGACCTTGGAGATCCTACCCTCCTTTTGTGGTAGGTCTTCTATCCTCCATTAAAGGATGGAATGAGACTTGATTTTGGGTGAAGATGAGGTGGCAGATCTGTGAGGGTGATAAAGTTCCTCAGCTAACCATTCCCATTCACTATTCAGAAGCCCATGAGTATACTTGATTTATCACAATTTTCTTGCATTTATGACATACGTTTTGATGGTCTAACCCTCTCTACCTTGCAAGTTCGGTTGATTGTTTTGAACTTTTTGAGGTTGAACTGGGCGTGGTAGAAGAAGTATATCGTCCCCACTTGTCCTCGCTTGAATTCGAGCACCTTGTCCTAAATTGAAAATTTTCGGAAGACTTCGGGCTGATGGCTCGGAGAGGCAAAACTTTCTATCAAAATTTCCATTCATTCTTTTATAAGGATAACTTAAGGAAGCTCCTTTGATTGCAGAGAACTTCAGGAAGAAAAAATATCCAACTCCCAACATGGCCTCGATCCTTGCCACAACTTCTACATCCAAGAAAAGGGTATACAAACCTTCCTTTGCCGCGACAAAGCGAATGAGCTACAAGGTGGAGAAAGTTAGTAAGGAGGGCATCGAATCAGAGGGTCGTCCTCTTACGAAGAGCAAGGGGAAGGAGAAAGTTGCCGAATCCTCGAAGAAGAGGCGCACCTTCTCGTCAACGGGCGTAGGAGGGTTGGTAGCATGTCCTCCATCTCCACCTCCAACCCCTGTTAGGGAAAAGTTGATGGAAGCCTCCATTGCTGCAGCAAGGGGGATTTGAAGAGACCCCCATCCACCATGCTTGAGGTAGTTGGGATTTTGTGATTTCACTTAACTGCGCTTAATAAATTTCTCCACAAACAAATTAACAAATTACTAATTTTGTGAATTTACTGATAACATGATTATATTTGCAAACAGCCATAAACAATCCATCAGGGGATCCATTGACTGTCTGAAGCATTATGAAAGTGTTTCTTGGTCAGTTTGATGATAGGGACAAGAGCGATCATAAATTGCCTATAGGTGCCCATCCACTAGTCGATTCAGAGATTGGAGCACTTGACTTGATTCAGACATCGACAAGTGCCTTTCACCATCTATCTGGGCCTTTATATGGCCAATAGGCCCTTCTTACACGATGACCTTATCCAGAAGGTTCAGAGTAGGACTTCACAATTATTATTGCCTAGGGTTAGATTATTTTGCTGAGGTCCGCACTTTCCTCTATACCCTTATATTTTCTTTAGATTATCCAGCCTCCTAAGGCAATATTGAAAAATTTGGAGAGTATTTTAGCACGATTCCTATGGGACTCAAAAGGATCAGGAGTGGCGTCTACACTGGAGCTGATGGAAAGATGTTTGTCTTCCGACTAATAAGGGCAGATTAGGCTTTAGGAGACTATATAATGTGGTCTACACTTTTCCAAGAAGTTTTGGTGGTTATTTCGTTCTCAAAAATCATTATGAGCTCAATTTTTAATGGGCAAATACTGCATGGGGATACATCCTTTATTTGCAGCAGTTCCTTGTTTAGCCCCTCTTGTCTTAGAGAGGCTAAAGTCGGTCAGGCCATGGACTGAACCACATATTTTGTGGCATCTTAAAGCAAGGCAGATATTCTTCTGGCATGATTGTTGAATGTGCGATAGATACTACTCTAGTGTCCTTAGTCCTATACAGACAACATGCTTATATGAGAGTGCATGATTTTTATGATTGTATTGGTTAGCGTATTGGATGACTACTATAGGTTTTTCTATCATGTATGGTGGAGTAGATTGGGGTTGTTTCTTTATGTCTTGACTCCCCAGATAGTTTGGAGACACACACTTGATTTTAATTTTACTACCAAATCTACTTAGCAGTTAGTTTGATCGGGAAGACTGATTCAGGACTTATACCAATTGATGTGGAGCACTATCATACCTACTAAAGTATCCTTCTTTTGATAGAGATTGTGGCAGCATTTGATTCCAGTTGATGTGGTTGTCCAAAGGAGGATTGGTAGCCCATTGCGTCTCGATGCTAGTGTCATTTAGAGATTGACTAAACAGTTTTTTTTTCATAACCCTTTGCATGTTTCACTAATGATATTGACCAATCTTCATTACGATTTTGCAAATAGGTATTGTAGTTATGGTGAAAATAAGAGGTGAGAGTGGTAGAGCTAGAACCCCCATGACAAGAGGCATCTATCTCAGATACTAATCGTGATGTTGTTGTTGATATAACCGAGCTAGTTGTATAACAATTACAACAAATTAAACAATTAACGCATTAGAGAGAAATGGGTGAATGACAAAGGGTTGAATTTGTATAACAACAACAAAGAGCTGAACAATTTGAGACACTTGGGAGAAAGATTCATGAAGCTAAACCCTCCTATATTTGAGGATGTATTCCCAACAGTAGTAAAGGATTGGTTCAGAAGATTAGAAAACATGTTTAGATATAGTAGGGTTTCAAAAGTACAGAAAGTGGTTTGTGCATCTTTCATGCTTTGAGGTAGTATGGGGCATTGGTAGGATACAACGAACATAATAGAAGATGTCAATTCTATGAATTGGGGATAAAATTAAAAAGTTATTTCAAAATAATATTTTGTAGCTCTAGTTCCATGAAGATGAATGAAGCAGTACAGTTACGACAATGAGGTATGAGAGTGGGAAAGTATATTCTCAAGTTCAAACAACTATCAAGACTTGTTACTAATGGATGAAAATGGAAGACTTCTTGAGGGATTGGAGCCATAATTATAAAGAAATGTAAACATGTAAAGAATCCAAGGTGTTTCATTACGAAGAGGGCATTAGTCGCAGAACAAGTTGAATAAAGAATTAGTTGTGTTCAAGAGGCTGGACAACATTTTAGGTAGAATTAGGGGCAATGTTGGCCTATAAATGACAAGAAAAGAGCATTCTAAAACCAGAGCCAATTTAAGGACAACAATAGTGGGATCAGCGTAAACGTCTAAAGATAGATCAAGATAAAACCTTGACAGCATAATCATCTTGTCGCAGATGTGATAGACAACATACTGGAGTATGTCCTATAGAGACTAGGATTATGTTTTTGGAAAGGATGGACATATTGCTAGAGTATGCCCTGGTAATCGAAATCTTGCAGAACAGAAGAAAATGTTAGCTAGAGCCGAGACAAATCCATCAATAGTAATAGTTAATTTTTCTATCTTTGATATTCCAACACTTATACTAGTTAATTATATGGCTACACATCACTTGTATCCACTGAGTATGCAAAGTGGTTGGGTAGAATACCTAATATCGAAGAGATCAACTATACATCGACTATTCCATCTAGAGATGTACAACAAACTAATAGAATTTTGGGTATGGATATGTTATCAAAATATCAAGCTACCATAGATCGTAAAAAGAAGCTAATGACCTTTTAACCTTTGGGAGACGAACCATTCGTAGTTATGAGATTGGAAAGGGATTTAGATTCCCAACTATATCAGCATTGAAAACACAAAGCACAAAGGTCACTGGATTGTGAGTATGAGAGAGATATTTGGTTAGTATTATGACTATTGAAGCGCAACACAATCCGATCCTTAGTAATGTACCCGTGTCACAAGAATTTTCAGAGGTATTTTATGATGATCTACACGGGGTACCACCATATTGTGAGATAGAGTTTGTGATTGACTTCCATGAACATTTCTAATTTCTAAAGATACATATAATATGGCCCAACTAAATTGAAAGAGTTGAACTTCCAATTGCAAGAATTGTTGGATAAAGAATTTATTAGACATAGTTTTCACTACGGGGTGTGTAAACAATTAAACCTAGTTAACTAAAATTCTGTCTTGTTTATCTAGTTCAGACAGTACACGCCAGGCAATCAGAATATCTTAAAAGTAGTTATAAAGGCATTTTTGACTGCAACGTGTAGACAGATTGTGGTGTTATATGTGATTTACTCAAATGCGAAAATTAGTAAGTATGAACACCAAATATAACGTGGTAAACCCCTAAAGAAAACATCCACAAGCCTCCGAGTCACAGGCAAATCAATCCACTAAATCAAACGATCAGAAATATAATAGTCTTGATTTTATAGTTTCCCAAAAAGAAAAAAAAATCAAAAAAAAATCTAAGAACAACTCCTTGATTTTCTTCTTCTTTAGACTTATTGTAGAAGTGGAATCAAATCTTCCGATCTTGATTTTATTGCCAGTTCACTATTTTACTCGGCCGCAACCACCACTTGGCTTAAGAATCACAATTCTTAATCTTTGAATTGGATTGAACATTCATGCCCTGGTTCTTCAAGTACGATTGAAGAACACGATTTTGCTACGAGATTATTCAATAATGCATGGCATCGGGTGAACTCATTGGAATATGGTAGAATGGTTGTTGTGGGTTCACGACTGCATGTACGGATTTCAGAAAGCTGTTGATCGTCCCTTGATTTATTGCTTCACTTATGTAAGTAAGTTGCAAGGCACGAATTGAACTTATCAAAAATTATACACAATAAAACTGGTAAGAATATAATCATATCATACAAGATTTATTTGATACGGTAAACATAAACTTAAGGAACGTTTAAAAACAAACCAATCTTTTCTTAACTTTAATTATTTAACCTATCAAATAATATCTACGATGGTAGGTAAATAAATCAGTATTAGTTGCAATATGGAAATTGAAAATTGCATCCCGTTTTGGGTGTCCTAAAATCTGTAGCCACGAATTTGGTTGAAAACTCGTACTAGCCAGTCGTTCAGGACTGACTGCTTGCTTGGACAACATCCTGTTTTTCATATTTTTAGTCCTTGGCATTGACATTTGAAAATCAATCTACATTAAGTAAGAAAACTAAAATAATATGCAAAAATATATCAAATATATTTTTCAATAATCTCTTCTCATGACTGCGCTTAAATTCAAAAACTAATTTTGGATTTTTAAAGTAATGTTTGAAAGTGTGTTGAGTGTCAATCAAATTATGCACATGAATTACTCTCCCTTAGTCAGTTCTCATCACACATCATGCTCCCAATAACTCATGTATCGTAACACATGTTTTTGTTCATTTCAAAGAAAAAAAAAAAAAACTATTCCCCCTTTTTTGAAATTAAAAGCACACCATATAAGGTGATGAGGAAGCAAATAGTCAGATCGGAGAATTAGAGTCAGAATGATAGAACCAACCATTAGTGAACTTTTTGGCACTTAGAAGGTTGATTAGGACTGGCTGTCTAAAGCTGGGGTCTCTGTGTCTTTCTTGACTTCCTCATCTTGGCCAGACTTGACTTTCTTTTCAATATTAGTAGTAGAACCTGCAACAGTTGCTTTAGTCTAATGTGATAGGAGGTCAGAACCTTGTACCTTCGATGTTGCAGGAGTAGAGTTGGCTAGTTCTACAGATAATAAATCTTTCCCTTATGGACCTGTCATCTATAATCTGCAAAAATAGTTTGAAGCTATGAAAATTCTAGATCAATGCAACAAGTAGTTTTCTCAAATTTTAACACCAAATAAGGCAGAATCAACCCTTCATATTTGACCTAGATTTTTTTTTCTAAATATTTTTACTTAATTTTTACATTTTGCAATGATTCTAGAGTTTACTGATAAGTTTAGACAAGTCAAAAAATCTACGAGAAAGCCAACATGTGTCAATCACACGAAAATATGGAAATTTACTAAAAAATGAATCAATTAGTTAGCTCACAAATTTACTAACATTTTCGGACAAATTTCATAATTAGCTTGAAATTCTCAAAATAAACATGAAATTTCTATTCAGATGTTAGCTCACAATTAGTTCAATTAATTTCCCGTATTACGATGTGAGTTTGTGGTAGGACCATTAGACTAATCAATCATATTACAAATCAGCCATCAATTAGAAATTGTTTTTGTGAATAAAAATATGTGTGTGCCAAGCTTGAACATGTATATAATTTTTTTCTTTACAATATTCTTTTGAACGCTCATGTGTTGACTCTTTTCAATTTTCTTTTAATTCATAGTTTTTTTTTAATTCATGGAGTTGACATTCACATAGCCATAGGGCTAGCCTTTTTCTCATGACTTTTGTTCATTATCAAATATGGCTACACCCATAGTGATAGCTCTCTCCTCCAATGAACCTGTTTGTTTACTTATATCAGCCAGTTGTCCTTGAGTGTGAATATGTTCTATGAAATGATATCGAATATCAATGTGCTTAGTCCTAAAATCTTGAACAAGATTCATAGAGATATTTATAACAATAGTATTATCAAAGAAATGATAATTGAGTATTGATTAATACCGTAGTCACTGAGTATGCTTTATCGAGAGTAATTGTGTACTGCAACTACCAACAGTAATGTACTAAGCATTCGAGATAGACAAGAATATAGAGATTTGTTTCTTACTTAGCCAAGATATAAGATAATTATCCATGTAGAAGCAATATCCAGATGTGCTTTTCCTATCATTCATGTTTCTTGCTCAGTTGGCATCTGAATATCTTAGCATGTGGGATGAAAATTCCTTTGTTCCAATCACATTTGTATTAGTTGGCCGAGGTACTAGCTCTAATACATTATTTTGCTCAAATTGAGCCAATTCTTCCTACATTGCTAGTACCTAAGATTAATCACCAAGTTCTTCAATTACATTTTTGGGCTCAATATATGACATGTAGCATACATTCCTGAGTTTTGTGGCAAGTCTCCTGGTTATTATTCCATCTCCTAGGTCTGAAAGAATGTTCTCTAGTGGATGAACATTTTGAATTCAGGTAGGAGACTGTATTTTGTTCTGCAGTGCATTGTCTTCCTCTGTGCATCAACACATCTAGTGGTAGGTACGCGATCCTTAGAACTTGGTGCCAACAATTTTGTTTGACTGTTACCCCTGAATCTGTAGGGCAATCTTCCTGAATATTTTGATCATCTGAAATCTGTGCTCCTAGATTATGAATCTTAGGTTCCTGGGAATAATAGGAGAAATCACAAGTTTCATCAATTTTGAAATTAATTGACTCGACGATGGTTTGAGTCCTCATGTTCTAGACTCTATACGCTCTACTATTTTTGAATAACCAATGAATACTCTTAGGATCAAACTTCTCCAAGTGTTCCATATCATTTAATATTTCTTGAGGCACCTGTTCTCAAAGACTCATGATTTAGAATATAACATGTAGTATTAATAGCTTCAGCCCACAATTTAATACGGAGTTTCTTACCGTTCAACATCACCCTACACAAAGACATATTCTTCCTTTCCACCACACCATTTTGCTAAGGGATTTTAGGAGCAGAAAACTCATAAGAAATACCATACTCTTCATAGAATCTAGAAAAGCTAGCATTTTTAAATTCCTTTCCATGATCACTTCTAATTCTTACAATCTTAGTACCCTTAGAGTGTTTTTAAGTAGTCAAATTTTGATATAAAAATGTGAATCTTTTTTAAAAAATCAAATTTCTCTCTCAAGAAGTCTACCCAAGTATACCTAAAGAAACAATCAACAACCGCGTATATATATACCTCTTACCTTCGAGTCTTTTAGTTTGAATTGGCTCCATCAAGTCCATATTAGAAACTCAAGACAGTGAGAGGTAGCAAGAAACTGATCTTGTTTATGTGTAGTTCTAGTTTGTTTGCCTTTCTAGCATAAACCACACATACCTTCAATTTTATGTGAGCTTCGAAACTCCACTTAGTGCATTTATCTTGGCAAGTCTGACTAGAACTGCATAGTTCAGGTGTCCCAACTATTTGTTCCACAGATCTGTAGAATCAGCTTTCGAAACATGGCAAGTAAAATTAGATTCAAGCAAATAACATTTATAGTGGCCTAGCACCGCGCAAGACACAACTACCATAATTTTTTAGCACTTTGCAGGAATTTTTGTGATCATGACTAAGATTATCATCACAGAGTTGGTCTACACTAATTAGGTTTGCTTTCAAGTTAGTAACAAATAAGATATTATTTAATATAGGAAGTCCATCAATCACAATGGTACAAATACCTTCAATTTTACTTTAGCCCCATCCCTAAAAGTAACTAGACGTAGATGTATGACTTTTATAGTTAATTAGCATGGAACGATTACCAATCATGTGTTTAGAGCAACCACTATCAAAATACCAAGAGTTGGGTACAATGAATTTGTATGCTATATTGACAACATAATAACTAAAATCATTTTTTCTTACCCAAACTTGTCTTATCTTAGCATTAAAATTCTGTTTTAAAGTTAACTTTTTTTGTCACGTGTTTCTTGTGAGATAAACAATGAGGTGAAACATGCCCATGTTGACCACATAAATTACATATGACAATGCGTGTGTCCTTTTTGGAAGTGATATCTCACTTGTTACCCGATGCCTTAATATGAATCAAGTTTTTTTAGCCAATTAGAACCTGCTGGCGTGCATCAAAAATTGTTACGGCCCGGTTATCTAGAACTCTGTCTAGTTCCTTGACTGCAGTTTTAGAGGTCTGGTCTGTAGATATATCAGGTTCAGTTTCTTTGTCAAATTTCAACTGATTAGATTCTTTCTCATTCCATTTTCCTTCATAACCTAAGCCTTCTTTGATGCTCGAGGTTCTTTCATTAGCTAAGGACTTCACTTAGGTGGGTAGATCCAATGGTAAGTTGTCTCGCTCTCTCGTTAGTGTGACTCCATTTAGCAAGGAGCTCCAAAACTTGATTTTCTTTTTCCTTCAAAACTTTGGACAGAGTTTCTTTTTCAGGTGCAACCACAACCCTTTCCTTTTCAATGGATTCAATCATTGCATGAACAATGATGAATCTTTTTGTTCAGTTTTCAGATTTCTTTTCAAGATGGTGCATTTTGAATATATACGACTTGGTTCGGATGCATCTTTAACTAGTGAGTTTGTACATAGGCAATAGTTGTAGTGAGTTAGCATTAGACTGAAGGTTAACCGTGAATGATGTTACTTTGTTAATGTATGTTCTATCCTCCTCGTCTGAGTTTGACTATCTGTTCTCATCCTTACTCCATGTTATATTCATGGCCTTCTTTGATAGGGATTTCTTCAGTATATTTGCTCATTCAGCAGCTATTTGTCCAAAACCTTCACATTCATGGCATTGAATATGATTTTGAGTTCTCTACACATACGAAGTTGTATTTTTCCATGAGTTGTTAAAGGATTTTTTTTTTATCAGTTGTGGTTGAGGTTGAGGTCTTGGACTTCTTCCTTTCTAAATTGCTCTTTAGAATTTTTTAAAATCAATTGGTGAGAATGGCTATGTGTTCATCACGCTCGCTTTCTTTATCCTCTTCTTCCTCAACATCTTTGGCTATGAAGACAACTTTGGATTCTTTTTCGTTTCTCCTCCTATGGAAATGTAAATCATACATCATTAAGGAGCTAATCAACTCTTCTACTTTTATGTTTTTAATGTCTTTACTTTCTTCGAAGACAGCGATTTTGGAATGAAATCTGTCACATAGTGATCTAAGAGATTTCTTCACAATTTTTCGTTCAGAATACTTCTTCCCCAATGTTTACACTAAGTCGGTAATATCACTTAGCTTGCTGTAGAAGTCCTTGAATTGTTCATCATCTCTCAAAGTCAATTGTTCATATTCAAGGGTTAGTATTATCTTGCAATATGTTTCTTGCTTCCTTAGCTACCTTACATGTAGAAATCAAGCGAAATCGGTTAGAGTCTACAAATGAGAAAATAGCATTTAGCATTTTTGAATTCCAACTAACATCAGTAGACACCCACTCTCTGTCTTTTTCTCTTTCTACCTCATTTTCGGTCACGGTGAAAAATTTATATCCATATACAATTGAATGTCATACTTTCTCATATATAGATTGGACATAAACCTGCATCCTAGTTTTTCAATAGGCGTACTTAGTCCCATGTAGAACATGAGGTCTAAAAGGTGCACCATCCATTACTAGATTTTTTGTGGATAACATTTTTTTAAAAGTAAACCCGGATTTATACCAATTGTAAATATTTAAACCTAGTTGATTAAAAATTCTGTCTAATTTACCTAGTTCAAATAATACACACCAGATCCTATAAGCAGTTATTAAGGTAGTTCTAACTGCAACATGTAAATAAATTATAGTGTTCTACTTGATTTACTCAATTGTGAAAATTAATAAGTATAAACACCAGATATAATGTGGTAAAAAATATAATAGTCTCGATTTTGTATTTTGCAAAATTAACAAAAAAATCAAAAGAAATCTAAAAACAATTCCCTAGTTTTCTTTTCGTTTGACTTGTTTGTATAAGTGTAATTAAATCCCCCGGTCTTGATTTTATCGCCACTTTACTATTGTACTCGACCGCAACCACCACTTAAATTAAGAATCACAATTCTTAACTTACGCCAAGTAGCCTGATCTTTGAATTGGATTGAACATTCACACTTTGGTGTGTTTTCTTGAATTATGGTTGAAGAACACGGTTTTTCTATGAGATTATTCAATAATGCATGGCACCAAGTGAACTCGTTAGAATATGCCAAAACTGATTGCTGTAGATTCGTCGATTGCGTGTATAGATTTCTCAAAGTTGTTGATCGTCCCTTGATTTCTTGCTTCACTTTTGTAAGTAAGTTACAAGGCACGAATTGAATTTACCTAAAATTATACACAATAAAACTTGTAAGAATATAATCATATCATACACGATTTATTTGATATGGTAATAAATAAACTTAAGGAAAGCTTAATAATTAACCAATCTTTCATTAAATTTAATTATTTATCTGTCAAATAATATCTAATTACGTAAATAAATATGCATTAGCTGCAATATGAAAAGTAAAAATCGCATCTCGTTTTGGATGTTAAAACCCTAAAATCGGTAGGCACTTGGACATCATCCTGTTTTTCCCATTTTTTAGCCCTTGTCCTTGATATTTAAAAATTAATCTATATTATAAAATAATATATACCAGTGTTGTCTGTTCGAAAAAAAGATGTTACAATGAGATTGTGTAGATTATCAAGAGTTGAATAAGGTGACAATTAAAATAAAATACTCATTGTTGAGAGAATTGATGACTTATTTGATCAATTTGGGAGACGAAAGTGATGAAATTTAAACCAACGTTGAAATTTAGTAAGTCAACTTAATTAAATTTCAGTAGTCCAATTAAGACGAATTATATTTTATTGACTTAATTATTAATTTTTCTAAAAATCTAGATAAAAATTACCCAATTTTAATTGTTTTTCATTCTTCAAATGAATCCACGACAAAAATACTAAAAAAATTAATTTAAAATGTTCGAATATTAGACCATCTCCAGTAGATTCTTTATCTATAAAGTGAAACTTATATATACAGAGAGTATCCTTAAATTTAAAAAGTAAAACTTTTTTTACTCTAATAATATTTATATTTTGACTCTCCATTTTTTTCAAAGAAACATTTATTGATGAATAGTTACCTCAAGTCCTGTTTTTTATGTTTCAATTTTAAAAGTACTTATCAATAATTTTTTTTAATCAAAAATTAGGTATATTCAAATACATCCCACCCTCCACCCACTCTTCCCATCGTTTCACTCACAGAAATCATTCATTTTAATTTTCGAGTACCACACCAACGATTAAGAATTTCAATCCCAATACGAAAGGAAAGGAAAAAAATAAATAAATATGGCAACCACTTTCTTTCTCTCCTAAAACCATTGTCCTTTCCCTCCACAACCACCAGCCACCACCTAAATTAATCTCCATCTTTCTATCCCTAAAGCTTACCACATATTCCCCACCCCCACCCCCATCCCAAAAAAATACCTTTCTCATAATTAGATTAGTTGCTTGTAGTGGTTGTAGATCTGGCTCCAATGAGGTGGAGTTTCCCATTCGCCACCTATTTGGAAATTTGGTTTGACTTTAATCTTTGCAGTTGTTGTTGCGGTTGAATATGGACTTAGGTCTCAGTTTGGTAGTGGTGGATTTGAGATAGAGGTGGTGGTTGTGGATTTGAGGTGGAGGTAAATGTGATGACGATGACTTAGATGATGACAGAGGGCGATGATTTGGGTGGTGGATCTGAAGAGGAGGTAATGGTGGTAAGTTGTGGATTTGAGGTGACATCGATGACTTGGGTGGTGCTGGTGGTGGAGTGGGGTAGGTGAGATGAAGAGTGATTGTGACCAGTTAGCTAGATAATTTGTAAGTTTATATAACCAATAAATAATTTGTGACCTATTAAAATGTGTGATATCTGTATGTAATTGTGACACATTAACTATGTTTTATAATTGTGATCTTGTGTAATTTATAACTAAAATAGGATCATGACAATAAATTGTATGTTATTGTGATCGTGTATAATTTAATTATAGTCTCAATATTTATCAAATGTCACGAGATGTGACCACCTGATTTTTGAAATTGTATTTTGAAATATTTGTAGTTATATTTTTTGACCTTTATGGATTTATCTTCATCTTTTATTTAACATATTTTTTCATACATCAATGGTCAACATCAATGCAAATAAGATATAACTATTGAATAATTTAAAGAAATAGGGTATTGAAATTGATAACTTATTCTATGCAATCATTATAAAGTAAAAATAGAGAGATCAGTGTTATAAACTAGAAAGAAAAGATAGGAAAATAGAGAAGTCAATAAACTTGTGTGTATTATATTGACAATCAAAGTTCCATATTTATAAGGAAAAATTGGGGGTACAATGGTAATAAAAACTAGGGCTATAGGGGTGTCATTCACTAATAATCATATTATTTATAATACTCTTCTTGAATGATACATTACAAAATACCCCCCAACCTTGATCACTAAAATTCTTTGAGTCGACACATCCCAACCTCATGAATCAATTTCTTGAAAGTATATGTCAACAGTGCTTTTGTGAATAAATCAATCACGTTGTCATTTGAGCGAATTTGTTAAACATCGATGTCGTCATTATTATGAAGCTCACATGCTTCGTCATGTTCCTTTTGATATAGTCTCATTTGATGTAAGCTGCATTGTCTTCTTTCAAAATTGTTAAATATCTTTTTGTTGAAACATGTTTAATACAATCTTGTCATAGTCTTCAAGCACAATCTTCATATAAGATTTTATCAAACTTTTCAGATTGCAGGTGTGACAACACAAATTCTTAACAATTTGAGTGTCACTAAAATTTAAATTAAACTTAAATAAAATGTTTGAAATGAATAAATAGGATTTTTATAAGAATAATTACGAGTCAATGTTATTTATAATAAGAGTATTTTTTGAAAAACAACATAAGGAAAAATTAAAATGATTTCAACATAAATTAACTAAAATCCGGCATAACTTCATGAGAATTATTTTAAATATCCCACGATGGCATCCATCTCTTAATTTTTTGAAAAGGGAAAAAGAACATAATGTGATAAAAAATCTCAATAAGTGTGCGCGAATTTTTTTTTTGTTCATGTATATGCATTTCATGGAAAATTTCATACTTGCATAGGGAGACACAAAAATTGGACCTAACTTAGATGGAACCAAGTTTTCGTACATAGCGCTACTATACTGTAGCTCGTCCATACGATTTTATACATAATAAGAACCTTAATAAGATATAGCCATGAAATAACATATAAGAGATTACTTTCGCAATAACGTAATAACACACTTACCTTTTTCACTGGACAAATCAATATAATAGAAGAAATGATTGTTGGATAGAGATCCTCGAACTGCGTATGGGTTGAGTATTCACGTGTGATTGTGTACATGTATAACTATATTTAATATGAAAATGACAAGACAATGAGTTAAGGTGGAGAAACAAAGTGATAGAGTTAAAGAGAGAGTGTGTAAATAGTTGATGAGGGGTAGTCTATAGTGTTAAGTTTATCTCCTAAAATATATTGTAAGTTCTAGGACTATGTATAGAAAAGTGAAAGGAACTGGCTAGATGTTAGACATAGTCAATGCATAAATGATGTATTATCTTGAAAGTGGTTCAATCAGTACCTTTAATTATGTGGTCAATTCAATTGACTTGGGTTGAAATTTGGTGTAAATAATGCATGTGGTCAGCATTGGCTTGAAATGTGATGTAAATAATCACACGGTCAAATAAATCTTAAAATCATGAATAATTGGCATATTTACATATATTTTATGCATGATTTCATCTAGTTTCGAAGATAACTCTCCAATTAGATCCTCAAACTATTGGCTAGTAATGACATTGTCATTAGACTAAGCCAATAATATAAGGTCATCAAACTTTAATAACAGAGCACTTAAGTCCTAAATTTAAATCTAAGAACTAGTAGAAAAAATTTGGGACGTTACAACCTACCTCCCTTAAATTAAATCTCGTTCATGAAATTTACCTTGGAACTACTTCTTGAAGAGTTGTGGGTACTTTGCTCGCATGTCCAATTTTCACTCCCAAGTAGTTTCTTCAACTGAATGATTACACCAACGTACTTTTACTAAATGAATCACCTTGTTCCTAAGCGCTTGAAATTTCTGATCAATATTCTCAATCGATACCTCTTCATAACTCAAACTACATTGTAACTCAATTGATTGATGATTTACTACATATCTTGGATCAAGGACTTACTTCCTGAGCATGGACACATGAAATATGTCATGTATTGCTGCGAGTTTAGAGGGGTAAGACCAACTGATATGCTATACTTCCATCACGCCTCAAGATTTTGAAACGACCAATACAAAGATTTTCTTTGTCACCTTTAAGAAATTCCAAGTTCTTTCACCTCTTATCTACAAAGATTTTCTGTCTGTCTTGAGCTGTTTTAATAATGTTACAGATCTTCTCGATAGCCTGCACAGTATGTTCAATAATCTCTGGGTCCAAAATCTTACACTCGCCCACCTCATCCCAATGAACTGGCAATCTGCATTTCCTCTCATACCTTTATCCATGTCGATAGAGGTGTGATAATTGTTGTTAATTAGCAAACTCAATTAAAGATAGATGTTTCTCCCAATATCCACCAAACTCTAGAACACACGATTGAAGCATTTTTTCTAATGTTTGAATCATCCGCTCAAATTGGTAACTGTTTGTGGATGGAAAGTTGCAATAAAGTTCAATTTAGTTCCCATAGCCCAATGTAAACTCTTCCAAAAGTTCGATGTGAACCTTGGATCTCCGTTCGATACAATTGAAATTGGTACACTGTGCAACTTCACCACTTCCTTAACATATAATTTTGCAAATTGTTCCATATAAAAAGTCATGTAAAAGGTAGGAAATGAGCAGACTAGGTTAATTAGTCAACAATCACTCAAATGGCCTCATGACCTTTTACTGATTTCAACAAACCTACAACAAATTCTATCGTCACACGTTTCCATTTCCATTATGGAACATCTAATGGTTGTAGCAACCCTGATGGGGTTGTTGGTGTTCGGCCTTCACTTGCTACAATGTCAAACACCTTTCAACGTACTCGGCTACATCCTTCTTCATTACTCTCCACCAAGTACCGTTTTCATGTCCTGATACATCTTGGTAACTCCGAGATGCACTGAATATGGACCAATGTGAGCTTCCTCGAATATTTCCTTCTTCAGTTCCTCAAAGTTTGGTACACATAATCGTCCTTGATGATATAGTGTTTTATCATCGGATATGGTAAAATCCTTCTACTTTCCCGTTTATATCTCAGCTTTAATAAATTCTAGGGACTAGTACCTTTCTAATGACTTTTAATTTTGTCACGTTGGTCTGATTGATAATGCGTTCATTCGAGCTACGGTACCAAGTTTAGATGTGACAATCTCAAGACTTAGCCCCTGTTTGGTCCGGATTAAAATTTGATTTTAATCTGAATCAAAGTCAAATAATCAATATTAACCACATCTTTCATGAGTCCCACAACTTTTCAACCACACATTTCAAAAACTTTTATCACAATCAACTAAAAATCTAGTTTTAGTCCACTTGACCCGTTGTCTTCCTACTCAAGGCATCAGCTAACATGTTCACCTTGCCTAGGTGATAGTGGATCTCACAGTCATAATCCTTCACCAGCTCAAGCCATCTTCTTATCTCATTTTTAACTCTTTTTGAGTGAAAATATACTTGAGGCTTTTATGGTCAGCATAAATGTCACGTATAGGTAATGTCTCCAAAATTTTAAAGCATGGACAACTCCAGCCAACTCTAAGTCGTATGTAGGGTAATTCTACTCATATGGCTTCAATTGCCTTGACGCGTAGGCAATCACCTTACCTTGTTATATCAAGATGCATCCTAAGTCATGCTTAGATGCATCACTATAGATTGCAAAACCTTCCATTCCTTTTGGTATGGTTATCACTAGTGTGTTAACCAATCTCTTCTTCAACTTTTCAAAGCTACGTTCACAATTTTCAGTCCAGTCAAATCTTACACCCTTATGAGTTAACTATGTCGTGGTCCGATATCTTTGAGAACCCTTTGGTGAACCTCATCTAATATTCGGCTAAACCTAGAAAACTGCTAATTGTCCCTACACTAGTTGGCCTTGACCAATTCAGAACTTTATCCACTTTGTTTGCCCGAGGAATACTACTCATTCCAACCAAAATTCACATTTCTTAAATTTTGCGTACAATTTCTCCTTCTTTTGGATTTCCAACACAATCCTCAGGTGTTCCTCGTGCTATTCTTCATTCCTTAAATATATTAGAATGTCATCAATAAATACGATGACAAATGGATTAAGAAAATAATGGAAGACACAGCTCATCAAGTCCATGAATACATCGGGAGTATTTGTCAACCCAAACGGCAAAACTAGGAACTCGTAGTGTGGCTATTGAGTCCTAAAAGCTACTTCAAGCTATCACATGTCTTGATCCTTAGTTGATTGTATCCAGATCGTAGATCGATCTTGGAAAATACCACTGCACCTCGAAGTAAAAAAATCTTCAATTATGGGAAAAAGATACTTGTTCTTAATAGTAATCTAGTTCAATTCTTGATAGTTGGTGGACATCCCTATTGACCCATCTTTCTTTTTAACAAGAAGCACTGGTGCTCCCCCATAGCTATACATTGGGTCGTATGAATCTGTTCTCTAACATGTCTTCTATTTGTGCCTTTAATTCTTGTAGCTCATTCGATGTCATTCTATAAGGGATCTTAGAAATAGGTGCGGCCTTGGATGAGATCGATCATGAACTCCACTTCTCGTTCCGACGGTATGCCAGATAAATCATCTGGAAAAACATCTGGGAATTCTTTCCTAACTGTCAATTCTTTATCTCATTCCTTGTCTATTGCCGACATAAGGAAACCCCCGCTACCACCTGATTATAAGATCTATCGTGCTTGTAATGCAGACACAACACGAGGTAGGGGCTTACTCTTTAGTCACCGATAATCAAAATTCTTCTTCTCCTGATTTTTAGAAGACCACCTCCTTCTTGAAACGATGAATTATCGCGTGATTCTTGGATAACCAACCCATCCAAGAATTACATTGAAATCACGCATATCTAGTACATAAAGTTCCATCTATAAAGACCTACCATCGATTTCTATCCTTGCCGTCTTAACTTTATTATCCCTGTTTAGTACCCTTCCAAAGGGTATAAACACTTCTAAAGGCAAACGTCCAAGTATAATATTGACAGTACGAACTTAAGGGATATAAAGGAGTGAGTGGCACAAAAATCGATTAATACATAGCATGTAAGTTGGATATTAAAACGTTACATGCTAAAATATTACGATCCTAATCCTCTTCCCGTTCAGTCAATACAAAGATAATGCCTATCCTTTAGGTAAATATTCCTACCTCTGCTATGCTTTTCACTGTTTCTGTTTGATCTTAAGGCAAAACCTAACTGTGTGCCCTCGTTCTCCACACTAGTAACATGTGTTCTCCCCTAGGAGATAAGCCCTCAAATGGAATTTCTTGCATTTGTTGCAAAGTGGGGTTTCTCTTATTGTCACCTTGAATCAGGCTTCCTATGCCTTTCTTAGCATAGTTCTTTGGTCCTTTTCTCGTGTTATCTTTTCACTTGCGCTTTTTTGCATGCCCATACTGTGGTTTGTTCTCCCCACTAGATTGACTCCTAAAATTTCCAATTGTACCTTTGTCAACACTTCATGGTAGGTTCCCAATTCAAGTACTACCACTGTCTACCTTAGATCATCCCTTAAACATTGTTCAAAATGCCTCGCCCTTTTCTCCTCAGTGTCCACAAATAAGGGGCATAATAGATAACTCTTCAAGCTTCTGCTCGTATTCACTTGGAGACATCGAGCCTTGAGTCAATGCAATAAACTCAGCCTCTTTATGATTTCGGACACTTGCAGGGTAGTACTTCTTCAAAAAGATCTCCTTGAATTAGTTCCATGTCCAGGTATGTCCACGGGTCCTTGACCTTGAGGCTGAGTCCAACCAGTGCTTGGCACCTTTCTTCAGCAAAAAGGTTGTACATGTAACTTTTTTGGAGTCTGGGCAGTCAATGAGGTCAAAGATCTTTTCTATCCCTACCAACCAATATTCTACTTCCAATGGATCTAACCATCCTCAAAGGTTGGGGTGATGTTTCCTAAATAGTTCCACAACAACAACTGCTGTGTTCCTTATGTCTTCAACCATTGTCGGTGCCGGTTGTTGTGGCGCTATCGCCTGGGCAAATGTACGCACAACTAAAATGCTTCCAGACGAGGAAAGCGACCCAAATGTCTTTTTAACAAAGTCTTTCACTCTTGTGAATATGCAAAATAAAGAAAACTTAAATAATACGTGGAAGCTAGTGGTGCCTAAAATATGAATTTTTATTTATTTAAATCTCAGGTTCTCCTTAGACAGTTTAAGTCTTTTAGTCTTTCGAATACGCAAAATAAAGAAAACTTAAACAATACGTGGAAGCTAGTGGTGCCTAAAATATGATTATTTATTTATTATTATCATTATCATTATTATTTTTTTTATTGGTAATTCCTATCTAGCATATCCTAACTTCGAGACTCTTTAAATTCTTTCTCTACAATTCTCGACAATAGAATTCAAGCAATACTTTTAAATATAATGTATATAACATACTTACACGCAACATATTATAATTAAATAGGAACATGACATGTCTTAATATTTCATGTTGCTACAAGTAAACAAATAATTCATGATACTTATCATTTGCATAACAAGTTGTATTTATTCATGTCTCATAAATTGTATTATTTACATAACTAACATAATCATGTGCACAACTAAAGATATTACATATAGCAATGAAACATACGAGATACCTGATTCGAGGAGTGGCGACTTGGAGTATGGCCTCATGGGAAATTAAAAGAAATAGTTTAATTCCTATCAAAACTGGTTTCAAACTAATAATTATAAAATAATATTTTTATGAAAATCATTAACTTGAATGCATGTCACTAAAGGACTAAATTCTTTTTTATTTTTTATTTTTATTTGCTTATTTATTATTTTTTAAAATGCATGCAATTAATAAAAATTGAAATAAAAAAAATAGTGAAGTGAATAGTGACCAGGGGCGGATCCAGCCCCAACAGCCGCCCGTGTTGGATCCACCGAGAACCATTTTTTGATAATAGATAATTTTTTTAGATTATATACCTGGTAATTCATTTTATTTACAAACATTTTTGGTAGTTCAGTTGATTAGAACTTGCATATATTAGTTAGAGGTCACGATTTCAAATCCCTTCTCAACCAATTTATTGTGCAATTTTTAGTTGGACAATTTTTATAAAAATTAATGCAAAAAAGAGGAGATTCGAACATGTGACCTCTTCTTGGAATTATTGAAGCTTGACCATTATGACACTTAATGAATTTTGACACTGAACTTATCAAAATAATATATGTTAAATTTCAATCGTTTTAATACAATTGTAAAAATTCTAACCCGTATTGTTCATTTGTCAAATCCAAACTTGTGACCTTCCTTATGATTTTTGAAGGCCTGACCATTATGGCACTTATTGAACTTTTGACATTAAACTTACTAAAATAATATATGTTAAATTTTATCGATTTTAATGCAATTTTAAAAATTCGAACCCATGATCTTCCTTTAAATTATACAAAACTTGGTCACAATATCATTTAATGAATATTGCTAATTTGTACAACAGAATTATATATGTTCAGTTTGAACAAAATAATTATTATATTTAAATTTTAGACCTTGTTTGATTTCCCTATTTTTCAACCACACATTTTTCAATAAAATAATATTACATTCAAATTCTAAACTTTTCTTTATTTTTAATTACACATTCTCCATCAAATCACTATTCCAAATGCATTTTTTTTTTTGAAAGAAAGACATCAAACGGGGCTCTTAATATTNATGCAATTTTAAAAATTCGAACCCATGATCTTCCTTTAAATTATACAAAACTTGGTCACAATATCATTTAATGAATATTGCTAATTTGTACAACAGAATTATATATGTTCAGTTTGAACAAAATAATTATTATATTTAAATTTTAGACCTTGTTTGATTTCCCTATTTTTCAACCACACATTTTTCAATAAAATAATATTACATTCAAATTCTAAACTTTTCTTTATTTTTAATTACACATTCTCCATCAAATCACTATTCCAAATGCATTTTTTTTTTTGAAAGAAAGACATCAAACGGGGCTCTTAATATTTTATTGCTGCCCACGATCGATGATCAACGGCCGCCCTGCTGACTCAAAATGATGGATCCGCCTATGATAGTGACGATTACTACACATGTGATTATTTTTTATTAGTCAGGGGTCGACAAGAACGTAGACCCGCTCTGATACCAATTGTAACAACACAAATTCTTAACAATTAGAGTGTCACTAAAATTTAAAATAAACTTAAATAAAAGGGTTGAAATGAATAAATAGGGCTTTTATAAGAATAATTACTATTCAACATTATTTATAATAAGCGTATTTTAAAGAAAATACGTTAGACATGAGGAAAACTTAAAATGATTTCAACTAAAATTTGACACAACTTCATGAATATTATTTTAAATATCCCACGACGGCATTCATCTCATCTAAATGAACGTCATGTGAGATAAAATCTCAATAAGTGTGTGCGATTAATTTTTTTATTTTTTTGGGGGGTTCATGTAAGCATCATTTCATGGAAATCATATGGAGATACGAAAATTAGACCTAACTTAGATGGTACCAAGCTTATGTGCCTACGCTACTATACTCTAGTCAGTCCGTACTAATATGGACCATAATAACATATGAAATAACATTTATGGGATTAGCCACGTAATAATGGATTACCCACGTAATAATGTATTTAACACATTTACCTTTTTGACTGGACAAATCAAAAAAATAGAAGAAGTGATTGTTGGAGAGAGATCCTTGAGCTGCATGTGGAGTTGACTATTCAAGCGTGATTGTGTACATGTATGACTATATTTATTATGAAATGGACTAAAAAGAGTAAATATGGAAAGACAAATTGATGGAGGTAAAGAGGGAGAGTGTGTAAATAGTTGATGAGGAGTAGTCTGTAGTGTGGGTTTGTCTTCTATTTATAGTATAAATTCTTGGACTATTTATAGAAAAGTGAAAGGAAATATCTAGATGTCCATTGCATAAATGATGTATTATCTTGAAAGTGGACGTCAATACTTCATTACATGGTCAATTCAATTGACTTGGTTTGAAACTTGATGCAAATAATGCATGTGTCAAATCAATTACTTTTATCTATGTGGTTAAATCAATTACATTGGCTTGAAACGTGATGTAAATAATGCATAGAAAAGTGAATCTTAAATATATGAATATATATTTTTATGCATGATTTCATCTAGTTTTCAATATTACTCTCTAATTAGGTTCTCAACCTATTTGCTAGTAATCAATAAGGCCATTAGATTAAGCCAATAAAAAAATAAGGTCATTAGATTTAATAGAGCTTGGTGCATTACATCAAGTCCAAAAATTTTAAATTTCTCTAGTAAATTCAAATTTACTAGAATTGTGTCCTTTTAATGGCCAATTATTACTTCATTTTGGCGAATTTATTGCTATCCCTCATTATTCATAATATAAAGCCATGCATTACATGTAAAAAGTATTGTTAACAACTTTTTATTTCTCGATTGCGTTTCTTTTCTAATAATGATATAACTTATTAAAATACATCTACTTTCAATATTCCAAATAACCTCTTCTAGGGTTTTATAGTTAGTTATGTCTATATGTTCTCCAAGAAAATATGCCTCCTAAATGGGACCATTTTCCTTATTTGTTTAATTTTCTTATAGAGATTTTGGCTTGAAATCGAATGTCATCACGATTTACGCGTGTTATTGATATATCAAATAAAATGTTAATGAATTGTCCTTCTAAGAGTCAATTCGAGTTGAAGCATTTAAAACTTGTGTGTTGTTGGGATTTAAGTGAATTGTTGATAAACACTAATTCAAACTGATTTATTTTTCGAAACATATGCTATTTTAAGAGCATGATGTATTTGAATATTGCTTCGTCAAAAGCAATATTCAAATATTCTTATGGAATATTGAAAATTATAATTCATGCTCTTTAAGAGCAAGTAATATTCTTCTAAAATATTAATTATCACACGTGCCACTTCAAAAGTAACAACAAATTATTTATAACAGAAAAATCACTTTAGTTAGTAAATGCATTTTAAGTGAATTATTTTTTGAACCTCGGGTTTGAATTTTTTTAGAGGACCCAGATAATATAATAATACAGTTGTATATTATTTTCAACTTCTTATTTACTCTCCCTAATGTTGAGAGAATTGTCCAATCAAATTGACAATCAGCAAATTGCGTTATAAAATCTCCCATTTGGAATAAAATTCAAACTACTTATTTATTCTCAACATTTATTATTTTTCATCTTAGTGCATTGTGGTGAATCAATTGTATGTATATTGTACTGTCAAAATAATTAGATGAAAAATTAGGTGCTAATTATCAGCCATATATAAGGGAAAATTTTTAATATTGGCATGATACTAATAGCATTTACTAGACAAAATTGGACAACAATTTGTTTTCAGTGGTAATGTTTTATTAAAAAATTTGGAGGCACTTATAAAAAATAGTGCTAAATCATTTATTGGCATCCCAACTAATACTTATTAAAAGGTTGAGATTTAGACTCACTTAGGATGATAAGTGCAGTTGTTACACTTATTCGAGGCTCTAAATAATGACATTTTATTGTCTTTTGAATAAAATAAATAAAATTCTACCTAATTTATCTAATATTGCTTTTGTAGGTAAAACTTTATATTTAATGAAGAATTAAAAAAAAAGAATGCACAATAGCGGAAAAATGGAAAAAATTCGAGGTCTTGGAAGCAAGCATTAAATTAATTGGGCCTCAATTTTGAAACGAAAGAGAGAAATTGTGGCTGCTTTTGGGGAAGAGAATACACACACACACACACACACACACACACGGAAGAAGAGAGGAGGCAATATATACACATAGGAGAAAACAGATAGAAAAAGAAAAAGAAAAGAAAGAGGAGAAGAAGAAGAAGAGGTCAAACATTACGGTTGGGAGGAAAAAACAGGGGCTAAAATTGAGAAATAGAGGCGGCTGAAATTGAAAAATGTATACACACAGGCAACTTCAGGTTTCATCAATTTTTGGTGATGCATTTCCACTCGGGTTGTTTAATTTCATCGTTATAAGTGGTTAAATACTTTTTTTGTTAGGATGGATGATCTAGTTTAAGGTTTTTATTATATGTTTAATTCCACAATTTTCATGCCACTTTAATACTTGTTAATGAATTAATGTGTGTTTAATACTTCAATTGTTTGTGCAACAATTGATTGATTTAGGGATGTATGATTCTAGTTCGTGCAATAATTAACATAGAAATTATAAGAGATCAAAAGATAACTATAGGCCATGTGATACATGTTGAATTAATGCGTTCATATGTGAGATATTATATAGAGATATAATAAGTTCGGGCAGATAAATAGGATTAGTGTTGCTCGAGAGAAACCATTAACTACAATAGGTTAATTTCATCATTAGCACGTATGAAAAGATGGCTGAATGAATTGAAATTAGATGTATGTTAAATAACTAAAGTGAAATCGGAAGTCCTAACTACCTAATTACATAATCTTATCTATAGTTTTAATTTGAGTAAAAAAATTGATTTGATCATTAGTTGCCATTTTAATTTTAATTGAAGTTATATTAGTTTAAAAACTTATAGTAGATAGTAGTCACTGTGGGATGATATTCGGACTTAATAAATCCACTTTATTACTTGTTATGATCCATACACTTGCGAAATTTGACGAACAGGTTTTTAGAGCCATTGTCGGAGACTAGTTCATTAGCTTTAATTTTTGATTAATTATAGTTTTGATTTTATTTTTTTGTTTGTTTTCCTTTTCGTTTTCGTTGCAAGTGTCATTGCATGTGAAGTTCGAGACTCGGTAATGTAGTTCCCTTTGATCCAGAAATCAAACTCACTTTTAACCAGAGAATTAGGAAACAACTAGAACATCATGGCAGAACAGAACAGAGAAGTACAACCAGCAAAGGTTGAACCAGTCGAGATTGATGAAGATGATTTGCCACTTAGACAATTTATCACACCACTTGTTGTACCAAATCAGTTGAGCATCGTTTATCCTCTATTTGGGTAACCAAACTTTCAACTGAGGACATATATCATTTTATTGTTCTAGAATTGAGTATCATTTTATGGGAAACCTCATGAGAATACACACAATCACATCTTACGCATTTTGGATAAATACCAAATCTACAATTTCCATGGAGTATCTGAAGATTCCACACAATCACATCTCACGCTTTTTGGACATCTACCAAAATTATAATTTCAATGGAGTATCTCATGAAGCAATCAAGTTGAGACTCTTCCCACATATACCCAGAGATGGAGCAAGAGAATGGTTGGATGCCTTACCCCATAGAAGCATTAGGACCTAAAATGATCTCGTACAAATATTTGTCACAAAATACTTTCCACTGTCAAAAGTAACTAAACTAGAGAGATATCCACTTTTCAGCAGAGTGAATTAGAGAGTTTTCACGAAGTATGGAAAAGGTTAAGGACTTGATCAGGAAGTGTCCTAACCACGGTATTAAGAAAAATTTGAAAGTTCAGTACTTCTATACTAGTTTAAACCCATCATGTAGTATATTGATGGATTTAGCTTCAAATGGATATATCACGTTAAAGTTACCCAATGAAGTTGATGAATTATATGAGACAATGGCAGCCAACAATACCTTATGGCCTTCCGAAAGAACCACACATAAGAAACACACATGTCTACATGAGGTGGAT
>CAIGRH010191224.1:0-45443 GCA_903798295.1 Fraxinus nigra
ATAATTTTTTAAAAAAAATTGTACTCGTAACAAGTTGTTCGTGTACAATTTTTAACTCCGTCTACTCGAAATTGAAATAATCGGTCCCAAGCCCGAATAAAGGAGCAGGGTTTATCTTTTTTTTTTAATTGTAAAAAATAAAAATATTTTGAAAAAAGTATATTTAAAAAATTGTTTACAAAACGTGTTTATATATATATATATTTCTTTAGGTTCTCATTTCTTAACAAAAAAAAAATTGTTCTTATTATTTTAAAAATTAAAATTGTTTTGAAAAATGTATATTTTAAAAAAAATTTAAATAATGTTTATGTATATATATATATTTTTAAGTTTAGTGATGTAATAGTTATAATAAAAAAAAATACACGAGTTGGCGAGCCGAGCCGTTCGGCTCGTCTTGGGCGAACTCGGGCACGAGCCAAGCTCTTCCAAAAAACCACGACTCGAGCTCATCTGAGTATGGTCTAAGCTGTTTCGGCTCGGCCCATTGCCACAACTAATCGACCTTGTAGCGCTGCACTCTGTATTGAAGGTCCAAGAATAGCTAATCAAATGGGGGTGAATTGGTTGTTTAAAACTATTTCAAAAAAAAAAAAAATACAAACACAAGCAAGTAAAGACCAAATCGTAAATTCAAATAGTAAGCGCAAATGTAAATGCAATAAGTAAAAGAGAAAAAAAGAATGTAAACGATATAATTATGGAGGTTTAATCAAAAGCAATGATTTATGTAATTCGTTACCAAACTTTCCGTCATGAGTAAGGTCTTTTCACTATGTCGATTGTCTTATGGCGCAATCAAACCCCTTACAAAGCTTCCGATAACTTACAAACAATAAGCACCGATCTTTATACAATGTTGAACTTTACGAGACCTCAACACGATCCACAAATTTAATAGAAATGTGATTTTACAAATTCAAACTTCTCTTTCAATAAATGACATGATTAAATTAAGTACCAAAAGAGAAATATGCTAACACTTAAATGAATAACAATGAAAGGAGTTCAAGTGTTAGATGAAAGAACTTTAATGCAAAAAAATGATTTTCAAAATTTGATTCAATCAATCCAAAGTTTTCAATTTAAATGTTTGAAAAATTAAAAAGATGTAAGCTCAAAGAGTTTTTGCTCAAGCGATTCTCACTTTTATGCTCTATGAAAGTTAGCTGTTTACTAATTAAGTTTGACCTTACGTGCGGAAAATATTAAAAGCAACAAGTCGCTTTTTAATAGTTTTTAGATGATTAAGTTTTTAGATGTCCTTTGCATTTCTTGTTAAACTTGTTTCCTAAAATCCACAACTCAAATACCGACTGTAAAAGCACGTGTTATAGAAAATGTAACAATTAAACACATGATACCAAAAACTAACTAGATTGAGATGTAACACTAATGTTAATCCAAATACCAACAAAAATATTAGTATTACAAAAACATCAAAAACTCAACCAGAATTGTAGATATGGTATGGACTGCAATGCAATGAAACCAAATTCTGCAATCAATCAATTCTCCCCCTTACTGCAAACTCTCATCATTTTTATGTAGTATCAAATTATATCTATGTCTTTCCTCCAACAACCCCTCAAACATAAAATGCAAAATGCACAATAATTTCCCCCTATGTATATTCTCTAAATTCCCTATATTCTCTCTTCCCCCTTTTTGTCACAAGTGATGAAGGAATATATAAAATAAAATTTAACATATAATCACTCAAAAATACAGTCGTTAGCATGCATAAGTATAATCAATGTGTAGTAAATCTTCTCACATACTCAGTTCAAGTTAACATGGAGTAAATTGTATAAGTGACACATGTATGTAAAGTGTCACCAATCAATTGTAAGTATGACTCCAAACCTTAATTTTGTGAAATGACATACATCATTGCCAATAAATATATTCTTCTACTTATGAAAGTCAAATCATAAAGCATAGTAGAACATATACATTAATGTTCATTTTGTATAAATATTTTTTTTCTCCCCTTACTCTAAGAATATATAATTTTTTTATATTTTTCAATATTTTAAGCTCATAATTATTTTTCACATATTAAGTGCAGACTCTTCTTCATTAAGCTACTAAAATGATCTCATTAACAAGTTTTATATCGGTTAACCCAAGTCAATTGACCATATGCACCATGTTATGAGAAACTCTGCAAACTTAATTGTTCAAGTCAAATAGACTTCGAAAAATAACATAAAATATTGAGCTTTTTATAGCATGGATAAATTTGAGTTTATGTCTAATAAATAAGGTCAATTCATGTTCAAATTTACCTTACTAACATGTGACTGTCATCTCAAATCTACACACCCAGTAGAGTCCCACAAACAACATCATAGTATGTGCAGTGCAGATGGTACATGAAGACACATATACTAAATACTCTATATCAACACAAGCAAGTAATGAAAACTATGCCACAACTCATCAATTATGTTCATACATGATCACAACATGCAAGTTTACGAGAGTCATATATTATGCTGTAATAAATTCATCATTCCATCATATTTTTTTCCATTTTTCAAATTTTCAAATTTTTTATTTTCTTGTAAAATATGAATGCACTATGCATACAAAAATGCCAAACACTCAAATAAACATAAAATAAACAAATAAAAAATATACATGAATTTTATACCTAGAAAAACAAACAAACAGATGTGATGCATGTATAAATCAATGTCACACAATGAGAAAGCGTGAGCATGCATCAAAAACACCTAATCAGTTATGTATGTAAATGTAAGGACCTTTGAGAGCATCTTGATCTATTTCACAATTTTTAAGATCACTTTTTTTCACCCAAACTTGCCGGTACGAGAACGATTCATAGAGAATTGTGTCATTAACTTGGTCAAATGATTTACTTTATTAGTAAGGAATTCAATCTAACCCACAAACTCCTGATTTTTATTTCTATTAAGGCTCTTGACTCTTTGTCTATTCAGGAATTGATGAAGGACGTAAGTGTCCTAACTCATCGCAGTGAAAGTAGGTCGGGACAAACCTAGGACCAAAGTTATGTCGATGCTGACGTTTATTCCTAGGTCGATAGGTCCAACGATGTCTAGTAGGCCTCTGTCTAAAAAAATCCCTTATCCTTAAGATCGGGGTTAGGCAGATATTTGGGTTGGTCAGTGGCAGAGACAAATATGGTCTTAGAAGTATTATCACCGTTTTCATTAAAACATAGACCTCCCTTATTTCCAGTCGGCTTGCCTATTCCTAGCATGTTAGATAACCTTTCAGAACCACTAGAGAAGGCAAGCATTTGAGACTCAGAATATTCTAGATTACTCAAAAGGTTCTTAACCTGGATTTCTAAGGTCTCTTTCTCAGTGGTCAACTCGCTTACTCTCCTAGAAGACTTCTCAAGTTCACTAATGAGGTTCTTAACTTGATCTCTAAAGTTTCATTCATAGATTTCAACTCACTCAGGATCGAGATAGATTCTTTAATGTGTGCTACAAACTTCTCATTTTCCAATTTAAGTTCCTTATTTTTCGTGCTCAAGGCTTTGTTTTTAGTAAGAATATTAATACTCTCCTCATACATCTTATCATAAGCATCTTGGATATCTTCCCCACTCTCAGACTCTTCATTAGAATCCTCATCACTATCTAAGTCATTTTCTCTTCCACTTCCCTGGTCAGATCCTTCCTTAACTCTAGTCGTAAAGGTAATATAAATTTCACTTTCCTCCCAAGTAGATTTCTCATTGTCCGAGTCAGGCTCATCATCAATGAGGGTAGCATTCATAACCTTATCCGAATTTCTTCTACTGTTCGAACACTCACTCCTAACATGGCCAAAACATCAACAATTATGGCACCTCACATATTTAGATTTTCTCCTAGATTCACTTGGGCTACTATTGTGTCTCTCTTGAGGGTTATTTTTCTTCCTAAATATTTTTTGGAATTTTTTAGTCAGGTAAGCTAACTCCTCATCATTCGGTGAATTAGAATCAAAAGATTCGATCTGGGTGCTTCTTACGGATTTCAAGGCCAAAGATCTATATTTAAAAGGTTTATCTTAGATCAATTCATACGTTTGGAGGATCCAACTAACTTATTTACTTTAATAAAATCTATGTCCTTACTTTCTTCAATTGCCATGATTTTAGGCTTGAAATGCTCGAGTAAGGATCTAAGAATTTTACGCACTATCTTAGGCTCGGGGATTTTCTCTCCTAGGTTGAAGCTATAGTTCACTATGTCGTTTAAGCTCGCATAGAAGGCATCAAACATCTTATCTTCTCTCATTCTAATCTAATTTGCAATTTCGAGTTCTTAATAGCCTGAGTTCCCTCATGTGTAGTCTGTAGAATATCTCAAACCTCTTTAGCAACCTCACATATAGATACTCTCCTAAATTCTTCAGGGGATACCACCATAAATAAGGCATGTAAGGCTTTACTATTCCAGTTACATTCATGTAATTGCGTCCTAGTCTAATTAGCAATGTGAGTGGGGGTCACTACATTGTCTATAGTTGTACTAGGGGTACTCCAACCATTTACCACACTCAACCAAATACGTTCATCCATAGATTTTAAGAATGCTCTCATCCTAACTTTCCAATAAGCATAGTTAATGCCATCAAAGTATGATGTGATGGATAATGAACTACTCATCTAGACAAATTAAGGTCAGGAATCAAAACTAGGCTATGACACAAATTGAAAATTCGTAGTTTACTAATTAAGTTTGACCTTACGTGAGGAATTAAAATATTAAAAGCAATAAGTCACTTTTTAAATAATTTCTAGATAATTAAGCAAACAATTCAATTATCCTATATTTGAATACCACAGTTTGTAACATAAAAAGCAGTAAATAATGAATACCGATATGATGACGGAGAAACCCAATTGGGTAAAAACTTCAGGACCAAGTCAGTTACCTCCACTATAGACAATGTGAGTTACAATTCGTTTCCAGTCTAGCAAATTCCACTAGTTCTTGATGTTGTAATTCATGTAATCTCCAAGATCTAATATTCCTCCAAGCTTATGATCTACTACCGTAGTTACAGTTTGTTGACTAATGAATATCCCATCATTAGTTTGTCTAATTTGGAATCCAAGAAAGCATTTTAGGTCTCCCATCATACTCATTTCGAATTACATGCTCATATATTTTGAAAATTCTTCACATAAAAAGATATTAGTCATATCAAAAATAATATCATCAACATAAATTTGAATGATTATCATATCATCCTTTTTGGTTTTGATAAAGAGGGTAGTATCCACTTTCCCTATGGAAAAATCATTTGAAAGTAGAAATTTGCTCAATTTTTCATACCAAATCATAGGAGCTTGTTTTAAACCATAAATAGATTTTCTAAGTTTGAAAACATAGTCGGATACTTGTGATCTTTAAAGTCAGGTGGTTGCTCGACAAAAACTTCTTCTTGAAAGAAACAATTTAGAAATGCAATTTTGACATCCATTTGATAAAGAGTAAACGTTTTATAGCAAGAAAATGTAAGAAGCATGCGGATGGAGTCTAATCTAGCAACCGATGCAAATATTTCTTCAAAATCAATACCTTCTTTTTTATTGTAACCTTGAGCTACTAATTTAGCATTGTTACACACAATAATCCCATTTTCATCTTGTTTATTTCTAAAAACTCATTTTGTACCGATGACGATTTGATTATTTGGTCTAGTGACTAAATCTCAAACATGATTTCTTTCAAATTGGTTTAGTTCAAGAACGTACCGATCTTAGGTTTTTTTATCAAACTCGACTTCCTTGAAATTTTTTCGTTCAATTTGTGAGATGAAAGAACAACTATTTAGGTGATTCCTAGTAGAATCTCTAGTAGTAATACCTTTATATTGATCACCAATAATATGTTCTTTTGGGTGAGAGGGGACAAACCTTAATTCTTTTGGAAGAGTGGGATCATTTGATGTTTCGATAGGTTCTACTTCACTTTGTTAAACATTTGCTTCTTCTTTGTGTTCCTCTTTTGGACCACCCTTGCTTCGGTCTTGAATGTCCATTGGTTCGAAAGAGGTTTCCAATCCTACATCATTAGCAATACCTTTCTTATGATCAAGATGATTAGTTTCATCAAAAGTATCATGCATATATTTTTCAACGACTAGCGTTTTTTTGTTAAAAACTCTATAAGTTTTGCAAGTCGATAGTAACCTAGAAAAATCCCAATATCGAATTTTGAATCAATTTTTCCAAATTTTATTTTGTGTTTAAAATAAAGCATTTACACTCGAAAACTTTGAAATAACCATTATTTGGAATCCTATTTTTTCAAAACTCATATGGGGTTTTAATTTTCTTTCAACTAACTAAAACTCTATTTACAATATAGTAAGCGGTGTTGATGGCTTTGGCCAAAAAGTATTTTGGCATCCTATTTTCATTTAGCATGGTCTTAGCCATTTCTTACAATGTGCGATTCTTCCTTTCTATTATACCATTTTGTTGAGGAGTTCTAGGAGTCGAGAAGTTATGTTCATATCCATTTTCATTGCAAAAAATATTAAACGCAAGATTATCAAATTCTCCACCATGATCACTTCTAATTATTGTAATAGAGTATTCTATTTCATTTTGAACATTTTTGCAAAAGTGTTTGAAAGTAGTCAAAACTTCATTTTTGAGGTTTAGGAATAGAACCCAAGTGAATTAGAGAAGTCATCGACAATGACAAATGCATAATGGTTTCCACCCAAACTAGCAGTTATAGAATATCTAAAAAGAACTATATGGAGTAGTTGAAGTGGTTTTATAGTCGAAGAATATAATTTAGGTTTAAATGAGCTTTTTACTTATTTACCAAATTAACAAGTATCATAAATTTTATCTTTATCAAACTTTAAATTTGATAAGCTTTTGACAAAATAATTTTTGGAAAGTTTTGAAAGAAAATACATGCTAACGTGATCTAATCGCATATGCCACAACCAAGTATCGTCCTTTAAACTCAATAAACATTTTTCATCACTTTCAAAATTGATATTTATAATATACACATCCGTGCTACGGCTCCTATAAACATTACCTCTTTTGATGTAACATCATTAATAAGACATTTAGAAGAATCGAATTTAATATGATAACATTTATCACATAATTGACTAATATTAAGCAAATTGTGTTTAAGATTATCTACCAATAACAGATTTTCAATAGAAGGAGAAAAATTGTTACCAATGTTTTTTATTCCAATAATTTTTCTCTTTACCTTATCTCCAAATGTGACATGACCTCCATCATTTGCTTTGAAAATTGATAGTAACATTCTATCACCAGTCATGTATCTTGAACATCCACTATCCAAGAACCATTTGCTCTTCATTTTCTTTGGTTCCTACAAAAATGGTTCAATTTTTTTTTATCTTTGGCACCCCTACAAGTTTGGGTCATTGGTAGTTAGTTTTAGTGAATTCTTGAATCCACTTATTCTTGCTTTCAAATTGTAGCCTTTTTTTGGCAGACAATTATATGCAATATGCCCATCTTTATTATAAAAGTTACATATAGTTTTTGAAGGGGTGTTTGAAGTTTTGACAAATAGGTTTTTGAAAGATTTTTGTTTTAAAGATAGTTTATATCTAATTCTTCCTCTATCAAAAAAACACTTTTGATCACCAAGCATTAAATCAAAATTCTTCTTACTTTGAGTAAATTTATACATAATTTTTGTTAAGTCTTTAATTTTTCTTTCAAGGAAGAATTTTATTTAATCAATAAGTCATAATCAATATTTTCCTTTTGAGTTTCTAAAATTTTCTTCGTTTCAATTTTCAACAAGTAGTGTTTCTTTTTAAGATTATAGTGATTTAGAGCAAGTTTTTCAAATTACTCAAGAATTTCATCAGAGGTCAATAAGTCATATGAACATTTTCAATAGAATTTACCTCTTCTTCTATTGCCATCAAGCACATATTGACTATTTCTTCTTGACTATCATTTCCATTATGATCATTATCATCGTTTTCATCCCATATTGCTTGAAGTGCCTTTTTTTATATTTTTCTTCTTGTTTGGGCACTCAGTTCTCTTGTAATCGGACTTGCAATCATAGCAAATGCTTTTCTTACTCATTTCTTCAACTTTTTCTTCTTTCTTTTGGAATCTTTGATTATTTCAAAAACCTTCCCATTTTTTGACAAGAAGAACTAGATCATCGAACTCTTCATCACTCATATTTTCACTTATAATTCCTTCCTCGATTGTCGATTTAAGAGCAATTGGCGCTTGGGAGGCTCATTTAGTTCCTCTTTGTTTTTCCTCATTTTCTCCTTAGTCTGGGTATTGTTGAGCTCATATGCCATCAAGGTGATATAAAGTTCTTCCAAACGATATGAGTTGATATCTTTGGTATTTTCTATCAACATCCTTAATGGGTTCCATATTTCCGATAGTGACTTGAGCATTTTACTTACATGTTCGCCGTTAGTAAATTTTCGATCAAACCCTTTGTGTCATCGACAATATTGGTGAAGCGAGTAATCAAGTCAACAATATGTTCATCTTGTTTCATGAAAAACTTTTCAAATCTTTAACCAATAGATTAATTTTAGTTTCCTTTACTTTACTAGTTCCAATATGAATAACTTCCAATGCATGCTAAATGTCATATGCGGAATCACACGTGCTAATGTGATTAAATTCATTTCTATCTAAGACACAATAAAGTAGATTTTTTGCTTTAGCATTCAATGATATTTTTCTTTTATCTTCTTCATTATATTCCTCCATAGATTTTGGAATGATTTGATCAGGTTTGCCATCAATTTTAATAGTCTTAGTAGGAACATAAGNAATATGTTCATCTTGTTTCATGAAAAACTTTTCAAATCTTTAACCAATAGATTAATTTTAGTTTCCTTTACTTTACTAGTTCCAATATGAATAACTTCCAATGCATGCTAAATGTCATATGCGGAATCACACGTGCTAATGTGATTAAATTCATTTCTATCTAAGACACAATAAAGTAGATTTTTTGCTTTAGCATTCAATGATATTTTTCTTTTATCTTCTTCATTATATTCCTCCATAGATTTTGGAATGATTTGATCAGGTTTGCCATCAATTTTAATAGTCTTAGTAGGAACATAAGGACCATATTCAATAACTTCTCATATGTTATATCCATTGATTGAATGTATATCATCATCCTAACTTTCCAATAATTATAATGTGTGTCATTAAAGAAAGGAAGGCGATTGATTGTAGTTAGCCATTTTCTTGAGAATGTAGAATCTTAATTTATAAAATGAGCACATCACTCTGATACAAATTGAAAGCCCAAAAATGGTTAACCAAGATGTGGGTGAATTAGTTATTTAAAGCTTTTTCAATAATAATAAGAATAATAATAATAATACAAACACAAGAAAGTAAAGACCAATTCGAAAAATTCAAATTGTAAGCACAAATGTAAATACAATCGATATAATTATGAATGTTCGATCCAAAGTAATGATTTACGTCATCCGTTACCAACTTTCCGTCATGAGCAAGACTTTTTCTTTATGTTGATTGTCTAATGGTGCAACTCAACCCTTTACAAAGCTTCCGATGACTTACAAACAAGGAACAATGATCTTTATACAATGTTGAGTTTTACAAGACCCCAACATGACCCACAAATTTAATAGGAAAATAATTTTACAATTTGAAACTTCTTTCTTAATAAATGATATGATCAAATTAAGCATCAAGAGAGAAATATGCTAATACTTAAATGAATAGCAATGAATGAATTTTTATTGTTAGATGAGAGAAGTTTAATGGAAATGATGATTTTCAAAAGTTGATTTAATCAATCCAAAGTTTTCAAAGTAAATGTTTGAAGAATTAAAAAGATGTAAGCTCAAAGAGTTTTTTCTCAAGTAAATCTCACTCTTATTCTCTACAAGAATATATTTTGCATGCAAGAAGTAGAGATATTTATAGAGTTTAAAAAGTCAAAAAAAATCTGGGAGTTCGAATGATCGCGTCCGGTCGACCGCCTCTTTTTCGAATGACCAATATAGTCGTTTGTACAGAAAAAACCAGAATGGTCAAGTTTTGGACAGTTGAAAATTTTTGATTGACCGCCTATTTTGGCTGGTCAACCGCCTCTTCTGGTTGGTCGACCGCGTAGGCAATTCAGCCTTTTTTCACGTTTTGCTCCCGTTTTTTTCAATTTGAAGGTTTTGAAAAGTATGAGCTTTTGGATAGTATTTTTAACTAACTTTTCAAGATACAAAGTGTTTTACAAGTCCAAATATCATTTTTACATTTGATCAAATCATTGTATTTGAATGACTCTTAATGCAAAAAATTATTTTTAATGCATGGAGGGGTTTTGAGTTTAAGCATTCATTGTCATATATCAAAGTATTAGTACATTTACACTTTATCTAAGAAATCAAGTATTTGGTCTTACTTCAAAATTTGTCTCTTAAGTTCTTGAATGTGACTTTGATCTTGACTTCCTTCATGAGTCCGATTTGTGATGATAGTTTTTGATCTTTTGACGACCATCGATCAACTTTCCGTTGTAATATTGACTAAAATCACTTGAAAAGCAATAAGTTTTTCAAACACTGAAATATGATGTAAAATAGGGAACCGCCCTTGTCCCTCTAAACACAAACTAGTCAAAATAAAGTCATACGGATTGATATATCTTTACAAGCAAAAGTTTCCAAATGTACTAAATATAAAAAATATGTAGTGACTCCATGATACTAATATATAAAATACAAAATGACTTATCCAACGTGGTAAGTATGTATCCCACAAGAAATATATACTACATAAATTGACAAAACGAGTCATACAATTAATGACGATATGTGGCTTAGCTCGATAAATCAACATGCTCCAATGTTCTTCAACTCAGCTACCATCTAATAAGAAAAAGAGTGACAAAATATATAAGTTTATAATTCAGTGAATGAATAGTTTGCAAATTAGTATACTTTTCTCATTTATACATATTTACTGAAAAAGTTTTACTTATTATATTATAACTTAAAGCAATTCTAAATTTTGATAATTACTTTTAAGACAGAAATATGATAGAATCATAAAATCCTTTATTTCTTACTCTAAATAAGCAACTATAAAGTATTTTGAATATACGTGATCTAATATCAATGAAAATCTAAGTAAAACGGCCATTTTACAACACTATAAGTTGAAATCTTAATTCTGTAACTGCATATACAAAATCTACAGTTTGAGATTTAATAAGTTGTAATAATACTGAAAAATCACACTAAAAGGTACTCAGAATTATCATACCCATGTATCGAATAATATTGATGTACATGGAGAGACTATTCGTAGTATGATAAGTCTAAATAATGAAATCATGTAATTCTGATAATAATCGTGAGAGCTGCCCGATGTTATATTCTGGTCACACCATGAAAACACATTCACATTATTGTAGAACGGGTAAAACAACCATATCAAGTTATACACTATGAAAATACATTCACACCAGTGTGGACTAAAAAAAATCACATGGATACATTCTGGTGATTTTAAAACTAACTTTACATAATATAGAAATACTAAATTGAACTATAAATAAATTGCTTATTTGTAGAAATTCATTTGTTCTGAAAATCATGCTTTTCTAACTCAAACATCTAAAAATAATCAACTTTTTCGATTTATATGATGTAAAACAAGCACGATAATAATAAACATTTCATATAAACTTGGAACTAATATAATTAAATAAGTGCTCATTTTTTAAAAATAAAATTTTTCAATCACAAAATACAAGCTATTAGGTTCTAGATTGCGTAACATGGGTAAAAGTAATGGTTTTCTCCCATGTAATTTAATTTCAGTTTCCCACAGATAGTGTCTAGTTTCAGATCAGCCTTTTTCCATGAAATTTTATTTTAGCATTTTTTTTTTGTCATTTTAATTATAGGTTAATTTCTTTTTTTTTTTTTAGTTTTTTTGAGTTTATATCCTTTTTAAACTTATTTCTCTATTTATGTTTTTTTCTAATTGAAAATGTATAATTTTTAATTATTCATCTTTTTAATTTCTTTTTATTAATATAATTTTGTTATTTTTAATAATATAATTTTATCTATTTACTTTAATTTTTTTCATGAATGTCTTTTAAATTTAATCTTTTTTCTTAGGGTTTTAATTTTGTTAAATTTTATATAATTTCATTTTTTAATCTAATTTTATATGTTTATTTTAATTTTGTTTCCATGTTTTATAATTGTAACTATTGTTTAATTATTGTTTTTGCAATTTCAAAAATCATAATTTTTTCCTTTATTTTGTTTTCCCTTTTTAAAGTTAATTATTTTTTTCTTTGTTAATTCATTTTGTTTTACTTTTATTTACTTTCATTTCCTTTATTCCAGTATCTCTTAATTCTTGTATATTGTAGCTACAATTCAATTAGTTTAATTTTTAGATATTGTGATTTATTCCATTATCTCTTGCACAAGGTTCTACCATTTGAAATTTTGTAGGATGGAGTACTATACTGATGTTGCGATGAGACAAATTCCTGACAAAGTTACATTGAACTGTAGCTTTCACAGCTTTACAATCGTATTGGAGTTGCTCGATGATGAGCACACATATATGTTACGTCAATCCTGCCTATGGCCATGTATCAATTGAGAGACATACAATTTTTTTGGGCTGCTCCTTGATGCAATACTATGTCGGCTGCTTAAATCAATCGATGTGATGCCTCCACTTAGATCTAGGAGGCAAGGTATATAGATTCTCTTTATTTGAGTTTGACCTCATCACTGGAATGAAGCGTACGGGAGAAAAGGCAATGGGCCCCATATTTCGAGAAACAAGAGGCTGTAGAGTGATTATTTTCATGGACAAACGACATTAACTCCAGCACAATTAGGGAATGCATTTAGAGCATGTGACCAGATGTTCGACAAATTAAAGTTGGGCATGGTGTTTATCTTTGAGAGCGTGCTATTGTGTCATCACAAAAAACATTGATTGGCATTTTTATTTGGAAGTTGTTGATAATATTGATGTCTTCAACAACTATCCATGATGGCAGAGATATTATGATGATACTTTACGTGTCTTCAGGAGGAGGCATTTGATGCCCAAGAGGATAAACCTGAGCATAAGTACGACGCATATGGCTTAACCTTGGCATTGCAGGTAAATGTTTAACATAATGAATGTAAATTCTTTTATTAAATTTATATATAATAATATTTGTAAGTGTTGTAGATATAGGTATATGAGGTTGTCCCCACCTTGACTGGCAGATGAGCGAAGAAAAGCGAGACATGCTGCCCTCAAATGCATTATTGGTGAGGACATGATAAGCCACGTGCCAAAAAATTATTAGCTCTTCTTGACGTGCCCTGAGGTGATTATTACACATTTGCGATTTATATTGTATGTCCTTTCAAAATCTCAATAGATGATCATTAACTCGTTGAAATATCAATATGTCATATTGAAGTCCTCACTGAGTTGACATTGTTGATGGACCGGGGAGGGGGTCGGAGTTATGTGCGTGAACTATCTATTTCGTCTGCTTGAGACGACTAGATGCCTGAATCCATCATAGATTGAGATATGGTATGTTAATTGAATATAATTTGTTGATTACCGTTTTGTGTTGTAATATTCTAATCAAGTTATTAATTTGTAATGTTCTTATTTGTGTGGGAGTGCCGTCCAGTAGATCGATCATCACCTACTCCGTGGAGACCACCTTTGTCAAGGAGATTACTTCCACCATTGAGATCACCTCCGCCGATGAGATCACCTGCACCTAGTCATAGTGCTTCTACCGATGATTTGTTTGTACGTTTGATTGCAGTTATCAGGGAGGAGGTAGGAGCGCTACGAAAGGAGATAGGGACACTGTGACGGGAGTTGAGATGTAAAGTAGCAGAGTTACGACTTGATGTTGAACGCTACGAGCCGATTTAGAGAACCTTCATACTGATGTTGTAGCCTTATGAGGCAATGAAGTATGCCTGCGAGGGAGTGATGGAGTGACGGAGGGACAATTGGTGCTAGTGCCGGAGTTCTTGGGACAGAGAAAGTGGCTAAGGTACTGGAGGAGAGGGTCACATAGGGAATGATGATTCATCGTGGCCATCGGACACATAGGGAATGATGATTCATCATGGCCATCAGACACGACGAGGATGTCATTTTTATGTCGGAGGGGACATTTGAGGTGATGAATGGTAAGAATCGTGTTGTTGGCGTACCAGAGCTAGTGGTAGACAAAAGATAGAAGTTGCAATCACAGTACATCGTTTCTTCCTTTATTGCCGAGGAGAAGAGAATGACGTTTATGGAAGTGACATTCCATAATCTCTTCTGTAAGATCGACCTTGTTAGCAGGAAATGTTCAATAAATGGTTCGAATCCTTTGTAAGTATTTTATGATTTTGCTAAAGTACACTAACTCGTCTATACTTTTTTGTAACTTTTTTTTTCAAAGGCAACTACACGTTTGGGAGAAGATACTACCAAACGTTAGAAAGTGGTTTGAAGATGTAACAATGAAGTCAGCTTGGCTTGTCGACGATGTAAGTGTATTTTCGTTGTTAGTTATTATGTTTACATAATTGGTTGTTGATTTAATTAAATGAATCTCTCTTTTTATTGGTGTTTCCTACTTTAGCATATCGACGTGGCTATGGAATTGTTGCGCGATTGGGCTCGAAGACACTCGATATCATTTGACATTCTTGGTCAAGTCATCTTGAGCACTAGGTTTGCACATGCCATTGACATCGAGTATATCACACTCATATTCTAGGGAAATGGGTACATGGTGCCTAAATACATGCTTAGTGGGGGCATAGGGTTGGAGCCGCGTGGTGGAAAGACATTAACGGATTGTACGCATATGCACACTCTAGTGATCGCGAACTCACACTGCTTTGTAGTTGAGATTGTATTCATTGATTCTAATTTATATGTATATGACTCTGATCATAGCTGTCTAACACAAGGCCAGTTAGAGCAAATACTAGAGCTGATGACTGTGATTGTTCCCATGATAGCTAAAGAGGTGATGATTCGAGTGCATGATAGACTAGCTGTTGCACGAGACAAGATGACTGCAAGACAAGCATCATCGTAAGTGTGTATAAATTTTTTAATTTGAAAACTTAGTTTTTAGCAATATGTTATCGAACTAACATTTTATTATTTACTTACGGGGGGGTTTATGTCATATTCGCAATCAAGTATATAGAATTTTGAGTATTAGACGCAAGGTTGATAAAAACAACCAATCTTGGATAGATATGTGGAGATTGAAGTTAACTTGCGATTTGTATGAATACAATTGTAATCCCTAGACATTGTAAATTTTTTTAATGAAAAAATGTAAATATTGTTTATTTAATGTGACTCGTGTTTTAATACAATTGTTGTTGCAAGTTTACAAATCGAAAGAAAAAATATTCAAATGTGAAATGGCGGGAAACAAAGTACGGAAACCTAATTTTAAGCAATTTCAATTTGAAAAACTAAAGGGAAGATTATTTGAATGTGAAATTGGTGGGAAAAGAAGGCTCAGCCGACTTTAAACTAGTCTTCCAAGCCGACTTTCTAGACGAGTTTCGGTCTTCGATCACCTCTTTATGTTCTAAATTGCATCCAATTGAGCCTATATCTTCATTTTAAATTTGGAATGAACTATTACAAAGTCGCAACTAAGTAACAATAATATTTAATAGAATATTTAATGACGACAATAATTACGCAACAAACAAATTACAATAAATACTATAGAGATTACACATCCGTCGAATTGTTATGTAGGGGAATTTGACTTATACAAAATTGACGGGTATGTCCTATTGCGCTGCACCTGCCACACTTATGAGGTTGGGAAAATTATCCGGTAGATGATAATCTAGACATACGTCTACATCTAGGAGTCGACTTCGGGTGACAACAAATTATTAAGTAGGAGAATGTAGTCGGGATCTTTCCACTCGACTTCATTTGGTAGAGGAAATATAGTTTTGACATATGTTGCTCTCCAATAATCAGCTATGTAATAATAACTACATAAGATGTGTGGAGGAAATCATTTATGCATAGCCATTGTCACAACATGCACACAAGGAAAACTCTCCAACTGAAACTTTCTACACATACACGTTTTATCATTCAAGTCCACAATGTATCCTATATTATGTCAACATCTCAAGGAGAAGTGAAACTAGTCAAGTGGTTCCACATGTACCTTTCTCGACACCTCTGGAGTCTTGAAGAGTTTATCTTCCTGAGATGGGGTTAGCACACTTGTGCAAGTCTGTGATTCCTCACGTCGGTTATGGAACCATTGTTGTAGTTTGTTAGGAATGTGCTCAATCATTGCGAGAATTGGTAACTCTTGATCCTTCTTGAATAATACATTGAGCTACTCCGTATTATATGACGCCATCATGTTGTATCAACATCTTGGAAAATGCAACTGTACCCAATGTTCGATTCCCAACTTTGTTAGATAATCCCATGCATCGTATGATTTATTTTATATTTCGACCATAAACTTATCAAACTCTTCAAAACTGTAAGGCTCTACAACCCTCCTAAACAATGCAACGATGTCACCGTCCCGATATTTAGTTTTCAGGTTGCCTTGTATATGGTACATGCAATAACCATGATGGGCCTCGACAAAAACTTTAGTAATACCATTTGTTATTGACTACCCTCAATCAGTTAGGAATGCAAGGTTCTTGACGTTCCCAACTACTTCCCTCAACTTTGTGAAGTACCAATGTATCACTATATTATTCTCGCCATCAACTATACCGAATACAAGATGGGTAAATTTGAATGTTGACATCTTAACATATAACAATAATCAACTTACCTTCATATCTAGCTATTAAGATTGTACTGTCAACTAGAATTAGGGGTCACATCGCTATTCAAAATCCTCAAATGCATTGTTTAAGAGCCATGAAGAAATACTTGAAGTCATTCTCGCCCTCCGTCTAAATAAAAAATGACGAGCCAAGATTTAGTTATCCCCATGTTATAACAATATCTGACCAATTTAGTACAACTTTTTTTGCTCGAACCCATTAAATCCTCTAGCTCTCATTCTTTGGCCTTCTAGGCCTTCGGTGGCTCATGACTATCCATATTCTCGACATATGTAGTTAATGATGTTTGAAAATCTGTAGATCGTCCGTGTGTCCTAAACTTGTGCATTATCTATCAACCAATAAATCATGTTTGGGTTTACCTATGATCATTTCAACGAATACCCACTTCGCAAGTATATTTCTCGAGAATACTTGCGATCTACAAAGAACGCATTCATGTCCATCTTCTTCCCTCGCAAACGCTAAAGGCAACTGTCGTCAACGCAAATAATTTTGTACGTCGATTTGTTTGATTTTTTCACTTTAAGCTCAAAATTGTATTTCCATGCAATCTGGTGCACAATTTTATGCAAATCTTTCTTTGTTTGAAACGATTGCTCGACATGCAAATCTTCATCACTAGGAAACACAATGGGAACAATTAGAGGACCGTACACTCGTTCCAGTCTATAAGCTCCCACCCAACTCATGTCTTCGATGAGATAAAGCAATCAAATCTTATTTGTAAATTCATTTTCATTCTCGTTGTCTTGAACTATCGAGAGAATTTTTTGTGTAATAGTCAGATTATGGTGATGAGCAATTGTCTTGAGAATAACCATATCATCCTCACAAGCTATCTTCATCGTGTCCCAAAAATCATTCACATTACGACTCCCTCCATTTGAATCTTCGTGTTCACTCTCGTTGACATTATTCCTCACTAAAGTTATGCAAACAGGAGTTATGAGATTTTGATTCAATTCAATTATAACCTTTATTTCAGTTTCGAAAGTAACCTTTACATGTGGAATTGAAATGTATGTATACTTTTTGAATAAAAATCCCAATTATATGTTGTACCAAGAGGGATTGACGTTGAGCTTGTTATGTAAATCATGGTACATTTCTACATATGATGTACTTGATGTTATCACAATTCCAAGAACACCACATCTTTCACTCATCCATTTCTATATCCATTGAGCATTTTTATTCATTTCAAATTCATCAAAGTAACAAATTTGGACTGAAGTTGATCCCGTATTTGCATTACAAAATAATTTTTAAAAAAATATATAATAAGGGTAAAAAAAAGTCTGGGCCAACTGTTCTTCATGCCCGATGGTTGGATAACTTCGATCGACAATTTTACAGACGACCATGAATTTGTTTGAAATAATATACATACATATGATTTTTTTTTCTCATTTTTGCTTAAAAAAAATATAGATTTGTTTTAGAAATGTAAAAATTTATCTCTTATATCGAAATAAGATTTACGGGGGTGTCCTCGATTAAGATTTTGATAGATTTTAAAAAATTATAAATCCTAATGAATTTTGTAGATTTGGGAGGGTGTCTTTAATTAAAATTGTAATGAATTTTAAAAATCTTTATAAATTTAGGTGTTTTCAATTGAGATTTTAATGAAATTTAATGATATCTTTTAAAATTTAGGTATTCTCAATAACTAATGAATTTATAAAAAAAATTATTAATATAATAAGTTTAAAAGATTTGGATGGATTTCAAGCTTAAAAATACATAATAATCTCATCAAATATGGTGAAATTTTAAAAGATTTGGTTATATGTATTTTTAAGCTTGAAATTCATCCAAATCTTTTAAAATCATTATATTAATAATTTTTTTATAAATTCATTAATTATTGAGGATACCTAAATTTTAAAAGATTTCATTAAATATCATTAAAATCTTAATTGTGAACACCTAAATTTTAATGAATTTCGTTAAAATCCATTAAAATCTCCATTGAAAACACCTAAATTTATAAAGATTTTTAAAATTCATTACAATCTTAATTAATGACACCCTCCTTAACGATTAAAATAATGTACTAATTTAATGAAAATGAAATTAAATATACGTAAATATATTTAGCGATTCAAAGTGATGCCTATAAATAATATTTTCTTGTTGAGCGTTTAATAATTTTATGTGGTTTTAAAATTGAAATAGATGAATTTGTATTGAAGTAAATAATAAAGAGAACGAATTGATTTTGAAATTTTAAGTGAGAAGTGTTTAGTTTCTACATTGTAACTTAAGGAATATTATTGTCTTCTAAACAACATTATATTTTTGTGACTGTATTAATATATTTAGGGTGTGTTTGAACCACATTATTTTGGAAGAATGTAATTTTGGAATAGTAGATCGACGAAAAATGTGGTTGAAAAAAAATTATTGATGTAATGAAAAATATTATTTTATTGATGAATGTGTGGTTGAAAATGAGTAGAAGAATGATAATGAAAATTTTAATATGTGCCGAACAGGGTTGAATTTACATTTGTCTTTGATGACGTGACGGATGACAAAGAAATTTGGCTGACGTGGAAATTGATTACATTGACTTGGCCAATTTATAAAAAATACCCTTCGTATTTCTCGTATAGACCCAATCTTAGGGATATCTTAACAGTCGCCTACACTCGCCGCACCGCAGCAACCCATGTCAATGACAGCCACCAGGTAAAAACCCTCCGTCAGCGCTATATTAATTGGATAATATAATGCAAAAATATGTTTAACATTTGCACGATGTAACGTTTGATAATAGGAGAATGAGAGCATTCAAGCGCTGGATGAAGTGTCAAGGCATAGAATGCAGCGACACCCTCAATCTCGCAATCGCCACAAAATCCCCACAATCAATCTCAGTCTCAGTCGAAGCGTTATGCGATTTGCGAGTGGGCGATGTGGTGGCGAGGATTCCCAAGCAGAGCTGCCTCACCGTGAAGACGTCAGGTGCCCACCAACTCATCGAGGAGTCTCAGCTCGGCGGCTATTTGGGCTTATCCGTCGCCGTCATGTACGAGAAGAGCCTTGGTCCACAATCGCCCTGGTTTCAATATCTTCAGTTAATGCCCCCCGTCGAGCCCATTCCATTGCTGTGGAGCTTCCCTGAAATTGATTCCCTCCTCTATGGCACTGAGCTCCACAAGGTTAGTCCATTGTCGTTCACCCAATATTAAGCATGTTTCATGTTTGGCTAGCTTATAAATTTTATTACTTATAAGCAAATATACAAGTACAGGGCATGAAAAGTAGCTCATTTTTGGCATGCGCTTATCGTCCAAATAAGACGGAAAGAAGCAAGAAAGAAGATGCTTTTAATGTGGCCAAACATCGAGTAGTTACTGCTTTTACCTGAAAAAAAAAAACAACATATATAAATACATATAACTTTTACTTGTTTCCAAGCTTAGTTAAACATGATAATCACTGACCATGCTCGCCTATTTATGTAATTTTAATTGGGTATTTGGGGGCAATTGTCAGGCAGATAGTTAAAGAAGACAAAGCCCTGCTCTATGACGACTGGAAAGAGTGTATTGAACCGCTTCTTGGTTCAGCTTTATTGGAGCTTAATCCATATTTTTTTAGCGTCCAAGAATATTTTGCTGCAAGAAGTGTGATTTCTTCGCGATCTTTTGAGATGGATAAATACCATGGATTTGGGATGGTTCCTTTGGCAGACCTGTAAGTTCTACATAATCTTGTGATTTTTTGTAATATTAGTAAAACTATTACGATACCATGCACATAGCTCAGGGAAATTATTTTTATATGAAACAATTTCAAAAAAAAGCTCTTAATGAAGGAAATTGGGACTATAATGTGATGGAAAAATAATGGTTTTGTTGGCAATCAAATCAATACATGATTTTACTTCCTTGTTCCTATAAGGCACAATGGGCTGTCGTCAGAAAATGTCTTGACACATTTATCTCTTTGTACGTGCAATGGAAAATATGCATCTTGGAATTTCCTAGCAAGAGTAAAATCTATGTAATCTTAAGTATTTCATATATTAAAATTAAGCCCGCATTTAATCTTCATCAATTTTATATGATATATTTGAAAGCTCAAGGAAGTTCAGAGAAGCTGTTCCTGGAATTCACGGGAAAGTAGTACATTACACGAGCACTTAGTAAGAATGGTTAACTTAACTCTTCATTTGTTTTAGTAGTAGACTCAAGTTTAACCCCCATGCCCCAGTTTAATATCAGTTTATGCTTTGATTTGCAATCCGCAAAAAATGTTTGTTGCATATTTTGAAAAGACCTAAGCCATCCCACTTCAATTTTTATTTTTTTAATTTCCCCTGTTTTGGTACCTTTCTGTCTAAATTTTAGTTTTTATGTCCAACTCCTATTTGCCACTTTGCTAATATTAACCAAGTCCCTCTTCAATGGCTCTCTGAAACAACAAAAATTGTCCACTATGCAACTTCTTGGGATAAAGAAAAAGTGAATATCCGAGCCTTGACCAATGCCATGCATACAAAATTCAGCAATTTCAAGATATTTGATAAAGCTTTAACATGGATTATTATGCATCAAATGGGTAATACTTCAGATAATCTCTCTCTCTCTCTCTCTCTTTCTCTCTCTCTCTCTCTCTCTCTCTCTCTTCTTGGTTGGTTATAGATGCTAAATTCTTTCAGTGTGTTTAGTAAGGAATAGATAGTACTTGGCAACATTAAGGAAGAAAAAGAAGCTAGAATCTTGATCATTATAGCGTACGATCCTATCTAGAATTGCGTATCAAACACACACTTTGTGTTTAAATCATTAATGTTGAGCAATTGACGTAAGGATCGGCATTCAATGATGACCAGTATTTCTGATAATAATAGATGCTCTCGTACAAGTAAACACCTGATTGCGATAGCATTTCGCAAATTCGTCATGCTCTCCCTCTAATAGTCTGTAATATAAGTTGAAGACTTTTATTTTAGATTTCCTAATATTAATTTACATACAACTTGCAAAATACTGAGTGTTAAAAAAGAAATTATGGGGTTTGCCCTCATTCGCCAGGAATCCATTTTATCACGACCAGTCTTCTCCTGAATCATAGTGTCTTATTCGCATATAAGAGCATGGCAGAGTAATTGTTACCACGTATTTTGTGAATCATCCATCTAGAAGTACATGTCATTTATGCAAGTACATTAACAAACATTGATGTTATGTGACCTCTTTTTATTTAAGAAATGTCGTTGGCAGGCCAGAAAGAAATAGATAAACTTGGTTTGTTCCTCTTTGTTATTGCAATGGTTTTTGTTCTGTCTAATTCTTAATCAATCCAATGTTTTACATTTTCCAGCTTTAATCACAAGACAGCTGCTGAGGATGTACACTTCACTGCCGTATCTTCTCATTCTGAATCTGACAGTGATGCTGACAATGACAACAGCGTTACTGAAGTCGATGGAGATGATGAACCTATTGCTCAAGATTCTCATTCAGAAAAGGATGGTTTTAGTGGGGGTGACATGGATTCTTCTCCTACTTCAGGGGATGACCCAACAGTTCTGGAAATGATCATGATTAAAGATGTTAAAGCTGGATCAGAGGTGTGGACTTTCTGTTGCCAATATTTTTTATGTATTTCTATTTCATCATGTCAGCTAAAGGTAGTTTGTTGTAAATGCTAAGAGACTGTCATTTTTTCTTTGATATAAATTTTTTATAACAAATGTGAATTTGGTTCTTTGAGCTAGAGTGACCCACTTTTAAATGTTAGACTTGGAGATGCAAATAGTTGCTCTTGACCCCTTGTATCATAGTGGTTGTTATCTATTCATATGGACATCTCAACTTAAATCTATCATAAGACAGATATCATAAGTTCGAATTTTGGGAAATGCGATAAAAGTCCGTGAGTGGTAAGCTAAGAAGCACAAATATTTGTAAACTTATTGCATCCGTATCTGATACGTATTCAAGCTTGGATACGCTTAGACACTCCCCGGATAGGTTAAATTATTTATATTCTTTAAAATTTCAAAATTTGTTTTAATGTTTTTTATAATAGTTAAATTATGCTGAATTAAGATATTTAACTTATGAAAAATACTATACACACGTATCCATGTATCCTAAGTTGTATTAAAAAGTTGTATCGGAGTACCTGTACGACATCATATTAGAATTACGTCCGAATTCATGTTTCTTAGGTGGTAAGGATGGGCATAAGTCCTCCCAAGGTGGACAGTACGGGCACAGGCCCAGGTTGGTACATCCAAAATTCATATAGGCTATCTGCTTAGTTTTACTAACAAATTGTGCCACTAACAAGAGCTCCTGAACATCTCTTTACTTTCTAGAAGTTGCATTCTTGATATTAAGTTGACATTATGCTTTTATATGAACACGTATATCTCGCTTTCTGAAATTGTGCTTTTGAGTAATGAAGTGTGCGCACAAGGACTGTGAATGCTACTATAATTAGTGGTCGAATAAATAAAGTTCATTTAATCCCTAAAATTGTATCTGGAATTATTTTCAATCATATATTTTGTCTTTGTAAGACTGATCTAGAACTGTCTGCTTTTTGTGGACATTTGTGGTTGATTGATGCTTCTTTTTATTGCCATATTTTCAGGTTTTTAATACATATGGATCCTTGGGTAATGCTGCACTTTTGCACAGATACGGATTCACAGAACCAGATAACCCATTTGACATTGTCAATATTGATCTAGAACTTGTCCTTCAGTGGAGTTCATCTTTGTTTTCATGTCGTTACGGTAGAAGAAGGTTATCACTGTGGAGAAAATTGGACCATTCTGGACGTGTTAGTCAGAACTCAGAATATTTTGAAATCTCATTTGATGGGGAACCAGAAGTCGACTTGTTGGTTTTACTGTACATAATGTTGTTACCTGAGGAGGCATATCATGAACTCGATCTTGCATTATCGGCTGTGGGAAATCTCAACAAATCTCTAAATCCTTGTTTCACAATAAAAGGGAATTTGCTGTTCATAAAAGGGTCAGTGAGCAAGAATTTATTGTTAACGAAAGATGTTTGTGAAGCTCTTTTGTCACTTGCAGATTCCCGGGAAGCTTTGTATGGTCTTAGTTCTCTGGATGATGACATTAGATCATTGAAAGGTTGTTGTGCAAGTGAGTATAAATTATATCACTCCTTGATGTTGCGTATTAGTGAGAGGAGAATCCTGGAGAAACTGAGATCTTATGCTGCTGCTGGTTCTAGAATTCTAACAACTGCCAAGGGAACTAATTCAAAGAGAAAAGTGAAGAGGACGTGATCTATGTTACACTGAATAATTGAATGTCCCCTCAGCATATTTATATATTTCTTTCAGTAATTGCTACTGCTTTTATCCTGAGATATGGAGTCGTAGAAATTGGAAGAAGTTGCCGTAATTTTCGAATTAGGACATCTTGCAGGGATCATACGAGTCTACATTGCACTTTGCACATGGAATTTGAGAATATCTGCCACAGCCACTGAAACTGAAATTCATTTGGTGTTTCTTCATTACTGTTCTCCTATAGCTTGACTCTGCTTAACGTTAACTGTGCTTGAGCATAATTTCTTAAGAGATACTCGACTCTTTGTATCTTCCAAGTGAACATGCTTACTTGACTAGGTTCGAGATGCTAGGCGACGACAACAATGAAAGTTGGCACACATTATGTAACTTATAAGTTGCTGACATTATCAATTGCATTACTTATTAAGCCTCTATTTGCCTCTCGTTCTATCAATTTTTTTTTTTTTTAATCACATTCATACAAGAAAATAATATACATGTAAACTTAAAATCTTTCTACACTTTTTAATCATACCTTCCTCAAAAATTCACTATTCAAAACAATATTTTTTCAATAAATTGGCCACCAAACATGGGTAACTTGAACTCATTAAAGTTGTGATATCATATTTAAATGCTGTATAAGTTAATTCACGGTACACACTTAAACTTCTCTAACCTGCTATGTTAAAAGTCTTGTCGTAGCTAGTTGAATAGCTTTATCTTCCTCAATTATTTGTCTCTTTCCTTCGGCTTTTCTCAAATTTTAAGGGTTTGTTTGAGCTTCTTGTGAATCAATGTTAAAACTCTTTTTCGCATCATTTACTAAAAGAGTGATCTGATTATTGTCTATAGCAAGACTATCCATCACATTGGTCGTTAAAAGCATATTCTCAAAATCCTTAATTATACCCTTTTCTTTTTTACGAGATATTTGATTTTGAAGCATCACATAAATGTAAAATGCATTAGAAGGGTATCAATTACTTTACGTCACTAATCATATTAATGGGTTGGAATGCGGCAATATCCTTTCTGCGTTTTTATTAGCAAAATTGTTCGATTGAATTTACTTATTTTGATTTTTAAAATTTTTTTGTGGAATAATTTAACTCTGTCAATCTATCATCTATATTTAAAGGGAGGATTACATATTTAAGGTAGTTAAGAGAGATAATTTCAAAATTATGATTTTCTTTTAAAAAAATTCAAAAATCAGGTCATAATTAAAATATACTAATTAAATAGATTTTATTAATTAAATATATTAAAGTTACAATACTATATAATTTATGTTCACAATTACGTAATAGTTATAATCATAACTTTACAGTCACAATCACAAATTTCATAGGTTAGAGCATATTTACTGGTCACAAATTATCAAATTAATATGTCACATATTATTTCCCGATCACAAACCACGAATTTTATAGGTCACATATTATTTCACACAAACGATCAAATTAATAGGCTACGTTTCTTGCAGATTTAGCAGAAACACAAAAAGAAGAATATGATGAACTTGCTTACCTTCAATTATTTTACACCTATCCGACACATTGTTTTGAGAAAAGTTGGAAAACTTGATTCTACTAAAGAACTTTTGCAAAAGTTGGAGGAATTATATTTGCTTAAATCTATTTCTAATAAGTTGTACTTACTTGAAAGATTTTTTAGCTTTAAAATAGATCCTTCAAAGGATCTTGATGACAATTTGGATGTTTTTAACACGTTGGTTCAAGACATCGTTAATTGTGATGAGAAGTTGTTTGACACTTATAAGACCATCATTTTGCTTAATTCTATGCTTGATTTATATAAAGAGGTTAAGAATACGATTAAGTATGGTAGTGACACTTTAACACCCGAGATTGTCATAGATTCTCTTAGAAGTAGGGAGATGGAGATTAAGGCTGAAAAAGAAGATAAGAAAATGGTGAGTTGTATATGATGAAGAGTATAATGAAATTTAAGTAAATGAATTTGAGTAGAGCTCAAGACGGTAGTGATTCGAATAGTGACTCGAGTGATGATGGCAGTAAGAAGAAGAGCAAAGGACGGGACAAGTCTAGTGGTAGATGGTGTTACAGCCGTGGTAAGTATGGACACTTCATTATGGATTGTCCCAAGAAAAAGGATAAGAAGAAGGGTAAGATGAGAGGTGAGATGAATTTGGCAACATGGTCGAGTAGTGACCCTAGTGAGACTTGTTGAGTGTAAACTTAATTACTGCATATGCATCCGTGTGTAGTCCTTTCTGCATATGTGTGATTGCTCAATATCGTTACATGATTATATATTGCATTTCAATGTGTTTGATATGTGCATCAACATGAATTGGATTGATCTTATTACTTGATGTAATTGTTTGCATGTATAGTGGTTTTGAGATGCATTAACAGTGTGTTGTATGTCTATTGGTAAGGTGGAGTATATAGGAGTTGAGATGTGTTTTCGAGGTATGAGCAACACGGAATGAGTTAAGATAAGTGTGGTGCGATTTTCTTCATAGGGTCATTTATGTATTTGTTGCATATGTTTTGATCGGTTGATTAACTTGGTGTTAATATATTGTTCTGTGTGAATACGTTTGAAAAGATCTGTGTTATCCTATATGATATTTCCATCGCATGTTTGCTCTTGATTGATTACTGTAAGTATCTGCTTCTACTTGGGTATTCTTGACTTTAGCCCTGGTGAGCATATGGAGAATGTATGGTATGTGTTTCAGGTTTGAAACACGAGGTAAGGTATGTGATTCTAATTTTATTAGTTACCTTGATTATGCAAGTATAAACTTGCAGATTGATTGGGTATCAATGTGGAGATTTGTTGGATTTTGATACACAATAAATCCCGGGCAATGATGTTAAACCGTTTTTAAATTATACTTCTTAGGCATCGGCCGATAAGTGAAGTGAAACGTCGACACCACAATCGAACAAGCCAATCATACAACCTATTTGGGCCATTTGAAGTAATCTAGTTTAATTAATGTTACTCATGGCCCGACACATTACCTTGGACGGATTTTTTGTTGATAGCCCATTTATACTACCTTTAGGGCCTTATTCCTCTAACCTAAAGCCCATACCTAATTTTCTCCCTTTATATGTATTTCCCCATTACTGTTGATGAGTAGTGTGAATATTGTGGGCAGTCGTGTAGATTGAGAGAAAGGAGTGTTTTTTTGGCTTTGTGCTTTTATCCTAGCTTTGTGTCGTCTTCTTTTCCTTTTTTCCTAGCCTTTGTGGCCAATCTTTTAGCTCCCAATAATATTCACATTCAGCCCTTTGTGGGTACCTTGGAGCAACCGATTTTGGGAGAGTTTGGCTTGGGATCTGGTTGTTGATTGTGGTGTCGATTTGGTGTAAACTGAGCCGGTTATTGGTGTGATTGAAGTCCAATATTCAACACTGTAATCAAATAACAAGACAAATATAAGCTATTTCCCAAATAAACTAAGGGTTGGAGATTTCCAAAAGATGGATCATCTTAGCTAACTTGAACATTGTCTCCTAAGTGTACAATCGCTTCAGTATAAGAAGGAGCAGCGAGAATATGAGTGTTAATTGGCTCAGTAACAGTAGCAACTCCATCTAAAAGAATAACTTGGGAACTCGTAGGTTGGGAAGGGTTGACAAGAATGGATGAAATGTCTAGAGCATTGGAGGCCAATGGAAGAATCTCAAGAGATAAGGTGTCTTCGACATTTTCTCCATGAGCCTCCAAAAAGCTCATATTTTCACTCTGGATGAAAGTTCGTAATGATGTCTGGAACTATATTACCCCATCTTGCACAATATCCTCAACAAGCATTGCCTTGCGAGCACTCACTTCAAAGAGGCTAGACTCTACAATGGCCACTTGTGTTTCATCATCTTCCAATTGATTAGAAAGTAAGGCAACTCATTCCTTGCATTATCAAGGTCTTTAGAAGTAGCATACTGCTCTGATATCGTCAATTGGAATTTCGCTCTAAGACGTGAAAGTTCGTGCTCAGTCTTAGTAACATAGGCTATGTGGCTCTCCGTGGCCAATTTCAAATCCTTGGAGAACCTCTTGACATTAGCCACCAAGGAGGCCTCCATTGTGGTAAAGGTCTTACCACCTTTACTTATTTCCTTATATTTAGGCCCCTCATTTTCAGCTTCTCCTAATTTTTTCTAAAGGAGCTCACACCTTCTTTCTAAAGAATCAACCTTCTTATCCAAGCTATTTGCTCGTAAAATATAAACTTCATATCCAGACTGTTGATCATGATGGAGGACAACAACCCTCATAAGATGGGCATCAATCATTTTTCCCTTTGTGTAGGGGTAAGCTCCTTTGTAAACTTTTCCCAAGTTTGATTAAAATAAGCATATGAAGATCTCGCTACCCAAGAAACAAATGGAGAAAGCGTTAACAAAAACTCTCGAATCTAAATCCTCATTGAGACAAGGAATGAATAAGGACTTATAATCTGGGATAAACGTTTTGAGAGAATAAGATACCTTCTAAGTGCTTTTCTTTTTCCTTTGGAGGGTTCTCTAATCCGTCTAGGTGAAGAAGAGATACTCAAGCTGAAGTAGCAAGAGATTTCGACAATGGTTGCTTGGTTAAACCCTCGACCACTTGGGAAGGCATATTCTTAGACACCCCAGAGCCTCCAGGAACCGATTTCCTAGAAGCAAGAGGGGTGAAAGTTTTCCGACGGTGGCTTGAATACCAACATCATATTTTGGGTTGGAAGGGTGGACCAATCTCTCAGATTTTTGAGCCTCAAAACTTAATTTAAGGATGGGAGCTACCAGAGTTCGAGTTCGCTAAGAGCTTGACCGTGAAGATGAGGTGGTTATTTACCTATACGAACATAGACAAGTAAGGTAACCTCAAACTTAAAAACAAACGACGAGCAAAGATATGACACTTAGTATATTCACTATAGCATCGGGGGCATAATAATAGAAGGGTTGAAATCATTATGCTGAATCCCCAAATTGCAACGAACAAAGAAAAACCATCTTTCTAATTATACACCTTATTGGAAGTAATTACAAGTTTCGGGCATGTTATAGGAGAGCAAGGGAAAATATAGTAATATCCTTTCTGTGGGTTTGCGTTATTTCTCGCTTTCATGGGGTGATAAAATTGATTAGAATACATCCGATGAAAGCTCACCCTCTAAATCTGTAGAATTTCTTAACAAAAATGACTCAACCATATGGGCTCACCCATTCAAGGTAAGTTGAGTATAATATTAAAAGTAGAAAGAATATCGTGAAAGAAATGATGAAAATATACCCTAAGCCACGTATCCATCGAATGCTTGTGATTGACTATACAATCACGAGGAGGGCAGTTTGAGTTTGAAATTGCCCATGACATAGCAATTCTATGTCATCAAAAATGCTAAACTGATCTCAAATTTCATCAAAATCCTTCTCGATAAGATAAGATTGGTAGAAATTTTAGAGGGGTAAAAAACCTCTCTTTCACTAACATTAAGGCTATTGAATCATTTGAAGGTTCATGTGCCTCAACAACCTTAGGTTGAGAACTACCCTTGGCTTAAGAAGCTTTGAGTTAACCCTAGAACTAGACGAATTAATTATAGAATGAGGCAATGCTTTAGTACGCTGAACCTACCAAGAAGAAGAAGAACCACTAGCCTCTCGGGGCACATCCCAATTGGCAAAGGACGGAGCTCTTAGTTGATGGAAATTCATAGGTCGCGGGATCGATTCGTGGGGTTCTTGGAAGGTAGACTCTCTCCTGGAAGGCAGGATTTATCCTGGAAGGCAAGAGTTTTCTTGGAAGGCAAGGTGCAACATGTGTTGACTCACTCGACACTTTGACAGATTAGTAGGGGGCTCTTGGACCCTGGCCAGTTTGGGGTACACCCTGCGGTTTACCTGGTCTGCATTTTGAGGGGCCAAGACATAGACCCCAGGATTAGTCACCGAAAGTGGACACCTGGATATAAAAAAATAGCCACTAGGGAAGATATAGCTTAGTATAAAACTTTTGACCTCATAATCATGAGATATTTTGACTCTGGGAAGACATTATAGTAATAATAATAAAAAATTACAAAAGTAGGACGAAAGCAGAACACATACTCGAGAACGGTTTTTGAAGGAAAACCTAAAGAGGAGAAAGAATCGCCGAAGAATGAATATATAGCACACGGTGATAAGAATTTTGACTTTTTTTTACTTTAACATTATTTTTACAATCTAATAACTTGTATCACTTTGTTAGTTTTCAAATTTAAATGCATCGTCGGTTTGATGGATATCTTCTCAAAACAAGTTGCAAGAGTTCGAGAAAATTTCTTTTGAAAAACTAGAATGAGATAATTCTAATTTAATTTAATTTATTGCATTTTAATCATATATTGCTATTAGTATTTGATGGAAAGGCGAAACATAAGTAAATTTCTCTATTGAACATGTACATTTGTGTCTTTCTACAAGACAATATTGATGCACGTCTTGAAATGTATTATTGGCCAGGTTACTATTCATATTTTTAGTAGAAAAAAAAATAATGTTATTAAATATTTACATTTGATGATTTACGAATTAAGAATTTTATTTAATATGTATACATCACAATAAAAAAACGCTATTGAAAACTATACATTATATTCATCAAATGCTATAAATATTAAAAAATTATGACATAAAAAGAATGCTATTGAATATGTAATAATGACGATTAAATAATGTTTGAGCCAACATTATAACGGGAAAAAGTTTGCTATCAAAATAAAAAAGATTGCACGAAAAGAATGCTACAAAGACTAAAATCATAACGATAATAGAATGCTATGATAAAGTTTTTTTTATAGCACTTTATAATAGCATTCAAAGAATGTTATAATTGAGACACGACTTTCAATAATACCATCTACAATAGCATTTCGAAAAATAACATGATAGATATCATTCTTTGCAACCTATAGATGAGTTAATATGTTGTAGTGAAGGAACCCGTAACACGAAGAACATATTTACAGGCTCTAAACGGAAAGCGTGAGCTATCGGACTATGTCATTAGCAATCACAACCGTTCAAACTTCAAAGTATCCAGGCAACTAAGACCATTGAATATTAAGGGGCGCTTGATTAAAAGTTTAAAATAAATGGACGAGATTGTGTGTAATTCATACGAGCATTAAATGCACGCATACCACTAACCTAGAAACGAGCAGATAGGCCCTCTAGAGCACGCAAGAAACTACTATAATCATCGCACATCTCCTCAATATAGCACGCATCAGCCAAAACAAATGAAGAAAAATATGCACAAATAATGCCCTCTCTAAAGTTTGCAGTTTAACATAACAAGACAAGTCCTAGATTTAAGCTCGCACGTAGGCATGTATTTAAAACGTAATTTCCTAAACCAATAAACACCAGACACGTAGGGCAATAAATAAAATATGAGCATATAATATTAGTTACAAGTAAACTAATAATAGATTGTCACCTATTACTTTCCAAAAATGACCCAATTGTCCCCGAAGTCGTTGAGGAAATCTACAAATACTCCCTTCTAAGGGTGGAAATCATGCAAATTCAAGTATTTCTTTCCCAAATAGTCATTTCTCCTTTTCCTCCTGTTTGAACATAAAATAAAGAGTTTTAAGAGGCAAAGATTTTGGTTAGGTAAGAGGAATTTGTTGTTTGAATTTTTACAGTCAATAGAGTTTTTTAAAACTCATCGACTATCAATAATAGAACTCCACATCGAAGGATAATAATCCGAAGAAAGCAGTATTAATGGTACCAAAAACCCCAACAAGGTTGTGGAAGAATATGATGCTTTCCACTATGAACAAACCCCTCTCTCTCATTTGGAAAATGATTCTTGTACATCATCGTTTACACAAGCTTTTACAGATTGATGATGTATCAAAAAGAAAGTGGAAGAATTTTTTTATTGATGAGATTTTGACAAAAGTAAATCTTGTCACATCACCTGTTGGTAAACCGATATGTAAGATATAATGTACATGCAACACACTCGATTTAATTTTATGTTCTTATTTATGTTATCTATTTTAGTAAGATATACCCCATCTAGTTTATAGATGGATATTAGTTTTTTAAATAAAGTATCTTAAAGAATTAAATTCATTTTCTTTTTTTCAAAAAATCTGTTAATACTGCGTACCTATTTGTAAAGTTATATTAATTGGTTGAAAGACTAAAAAGTCGAAGTTGAAAGTGACAAAATTAGGTTAAGATACAATAAAAATAGAGAAATTTTGATACCCTTTCATTTCTTTTTATTTTTTCTTTTATATTCGATTTCTTAATTCATCTCGTCATGACTTTCTTGAACCGATCTAAGTAATATAAAGTTTATGATGCAAAACACTTTTAATTCATTCTATTGGTTTGACTCATATGAAATAAGTAACTTCCAAATAAATATAAGAATTCTCAAATAACCCCTAATTCTATTAGAAAAATAAGGAATCGAAAAAGACGATTAGATTCGTGTTTCAGCTACGGTGTGAGCTGTTTGAGGTAAATGGGGTTTTGACAATTTTGCCTCAGATAGTCAGTAGGGTTAAATTCGTTAAAGGAAAAACCCTCTTGGCCATGGTTCCGACAGCCCCCCTCTGGTTTTAACCCTGGCCAAGCAGCAGGTTTCTTCGTTAAAATAGGGCACGTATTAATATTTAAGAAGGACCGTGCTTTTTGTCCCGGGTCAATATCCCAACTAAAAGCCGCCCTATCATATTGATAGAGCAAGGCACAAGCGGGCTAACATTGTATTTCTACTCGACTTCTTCATCCCCAAACTTGGAAGGTGATTTCAGATTTATTAGCATTAGAAGGGGTTTATATGTTGATTTAGCACTCGATCTGATTGTGAATGATTTAATTTCAGCACAATCTCGATATACGATTTTCATCTTATAGCTCCTTCGCGATTCCCCCCCATAATTGTTGTTTCTTGATTGGTAATCTTTCTATAACTACAGCGTCTTCTCTTGAATTTTTGATGTGTCTTGCATTTAGAATCGGCTGGCCTTCTAGTGTAATCTGTGAAATACCCAGTTGGGGCAACTGCTCCCAATAGACCCAGTTGGCTCCGCCCCTGTCAGCCCATATTAATTAAAAAGAACATGGTTGTTTTTCCTTTCGATTTTACCTGCATCTAGCAGCAAAAATCTGAATTATTTTTCTTTTATAGTTAATAAAAAATGGAGGAGTCTGAGAAAAGAAGGGAAAGGCTGAAAGCGATGCGAATGGAAGCAAGTCGAGGAGGGATTGATAACATTCCTGAGAGTTCGGGAATTGTCAGTCATGGCCTTTCCAATCCTTTGATTGAAGACGAAACTGCAACTCCAGCTAACTATGCTTCTCCGAGATTCGATTATTACACTGACCCTATGGCAGCATTCTCTGCAAACAAGAGTAGCAGCCAGGTCTCTCATCAGGCTCCACAACAATATTACAACACACCTCCAAGTAATTGGCTTATTCTTGTCTCGTTATGTTGTTTTTATTGTAATCCGCGTCTTTTCCTGACTTTTCGTTGTTGAAATGTCGTCCGCTTCTTCAATATGTGCTCGTGCTATAGTTTCCCCCAGTGTAGCTAACAAAATAAAATTTCATTAACATTTACTAATAGGACACCTTTTGCTTCATTGCTATTTGAATTGCCTTTATACATATTATTAGTGGTACCCTGAAAAACAAAGTGGTTGTATGTAGGAGTTTTGATTGGGTAACCTGAGGATGTCGAACATGAGACTAAAAAAACATGGATTGAAGTAGACTGGATAAATGTTTTATGTGATCATATGTGCAATTGAAATGCTTATGTTTCTGGAGAATTTGGAAGGATCGGGTTAAAATATAATAAATGATCATCTTGCTTGAAAACATAGACTGTTATAGTGAGAGAAAAAGGAGTTCTTTATTCATTTATCTTCAGCATTATGAGTAAACTAACTTGATTCACCTTGTGGAGTAAGTTGGAAATATTATTATTGAGAAGCTTTCTTAGATGGAACGACAATCAAGTTTTGAAGTGAAGATATAAGGTAATCAGCAAGCCATGGTGTGAAGAAGTTCAAGAAACACTATCAGTTATTACTTCTCATTTTCTCCCATTTTGTGTTTGATAGTTTTGGTGTTGTAAACTAGGGCTAGAGGCAAAACTTTACAAAACCAATATTCCATTTACAGAGCATATAGTGAGTCTCTAACAGAGTGTACAACAGTGAGAATCAAAGCAAATGCCAAGGCCGGTTCTTCCCCTTGGCCCTTTGAAAAGATCTTTAACTACATAAATGTGTAATGTCTGGTTCACTAATATAGGCTCCACTTGGAATGTTATCATGACTCTGTCAGGATTGCATGTACACTCATCTCTGAAACTATCAGCACTTTTTTTCTTTTAGAGAGCATACAACTCAACCATTGTTCTTCCCAACATTTTTGGGCATGTTATCTTTTATGGAGACCTGAAATTTCTTGCACTGTAAGCAGACCACAATGTTAACATTTATCGGGTTTCTTTTAACAGGACCAAGGCATCCAGATATGACTCACTCCCCAGCGTATCAAGATCAAACTATAAACTTTCATGGTCAGAGAATGTTCCAAGCACCTGGAGCCTATCACAATTATGGTCCTGTCAGGAGCCCATCAACTAGTCCTTCGGGTAGAAATCCTCAGAGCACATGGGGTGCACCAAGTGGTGCTTTTAACTATAGCAGTTCATCTAATTTGCCAAGAGGCATTAACTTCATGAGCCCAGGCTTTGGACAAGGAGGTACTCCTAATTACAGTTATGGGCAGGGAAGAGGTCAAAGGTACAACAACAGTCCTTCGTATGGTTCTGGACGTGGAGCAAGTCCATATCCCGATGCAGGAAGAAGCAGGGGTAGATCATCAGGTTATAATAACATGAGTCCTGGTTCAGGACAGAGAGGAAGGAGAGGAGCAAGTTTGCATGGTCCTGTCTCGGCAGAGCTAAGACCAGATCTGTACTACAACCACGAAATGGTTGAAGATCCGTGGAAGGAGTTGAACCCTGGTATCTGGAAGAGTCAAAATGTTAACCCAAATTCTGAGACATCATCACTTCCAAAATCCATTAGCATGAAAAAACCTAAAGTTTCATCAGAAGCTTCGAATAAATCAACTTCTGAGCCAAGCCTTGCTGAATACCTGGCTGCCTCGTTCAGTGAAGCAGCCAACAAGGAGGCTGGTGATGATTAGCCCAGCCAGCATATGGAGATCGTACTTTCCTGGCTAGCTCACTTCCTACCAATGCATCAGGCGGGCTGGCATCTGCTGTAATGAAAACATCAAGAAATGAATGCAGGTTGATATAATTTTGCTTTTAATACATTTCCATTTGTAGAACATCTGGTTGTAAAATGTTATCTAATAGCCAAATTTTTTTCTAGCTAAACTGCGTTGAACGCTTGAAGCAATTGATCTTTTTTGCGAAGAATAAAAGTTAAAAAGAATCTTTAAAAGTGATAATTGTGGTAATCTGTTCCCGCGTAACGTGTCCTGGTATTCTTTCCAGCCAGTGGCGGAGCCAAGTGAGGCTAGTGGCGTCCTAGTTCACCGTGAAATTTGAGAAAATTTCTTTTATATAACATTCCTCATTTATTTTTAGTTTGAAAAAAAATTCTCCCTAGTTAAATTAGGTTTCCACTGAATTTGAGTCCCGACTCTGCAACAATTCCAGCTATTGAGTAGTTCAATGAAATTTGAAAAACCAACTCCTGAAGTTTCCTTGACAATGTTGTAGAATTTCAAAAGGATATATCTATTTGTACATAATACCCTCTATCGAATTGTTTACCACCTCTCACATGTACGCGGGCCCCGCGTGAATAAAAAATCTCAAGATGTGATCCTCACCTCCCTATTGTGAGTAGTAGATAAGAGATTATGTAAAAAAATTTGGTACATATAGTATGATCCATTTCAAAAAGGGGTTATTCTTGGCGCGGGCCCCCCTCCAATAAGGGGCCGTTAGGTGTCCATTATGGACACCCCTATGTACTTGGTTATGTAGACCAAGAATAATACTTTCAAAAATGAAATGCAGTGTTGCATTTTTTTGAACAATGATTTGACTGCTCTGTTCTTCATGTCTCTCTCTATCTTCAACCTTTATCGTATAGGTTCACTTTAGTTTCACTCTCTGTACAACCCGTTCTCTAAGGGCATTTTTGGCGTTGACTCTTACCTTGTTCATTCATATTAACAATTAGTACAAATCGAAGGGAGACGTAGCCACTTTACCTGTCTAGCAATAACTGTTTGGACTTGATTTGGAGAGGGCAATGGGGGTAGAAAATATGCTGTGCTTAAGCAAAGAATGCCTTCTTGATCTAAGGGCCACAATAACACTATGTTCCCTGTAGTCATCCTTTAATTCATTTGGCTCGAAAGAAAAGATGCAAAATATGCACTTCCAGATGAATGGGAAAGGCGCTGTGAAGTACTATATATTATTTTTTTATTGGACTTTTTACGATTTGTGGCGTAAGGACAATCATATTATAAATAAGGTAAAAATTAGTTATTTATAATAGGATTTCAACATGTAGGGCTTTATCACTTTTTTTCTTTCTATTATTTAGAATGTGATTTTTTATTGATTATAACATGATTTAGGGTTTCACTTTTTAAGAGAGAACAATCATATTAGTGTTGGACAAAACTTTCGAATCGGATCGGATCGAACCGAACCCGAATTGAGTGATTCTTCATAAGTTAAATATTCGAACGCGTATTTGAATTGAGAACCAATGAGTTCGGTTCGATTTTATAGACCAAGAACCGAATAAGAATTGAATCTAAATAAATTTTTTAATTTTTTATATTTAATTAATTAAATTATTTTAGTCTTTTCTAAATAAATTAGCAAATTAACTAATTTAGTGATTAATACTACAACTCCTAAACCAAGTCCAAGCCTAGTCCAGGCCAACCCAATTTCTAAATTCAATTTTGTGGAAATCACATTGACCCAAAATTTTTAAGATTTGAATTTAAATATCAGATATTATGTTTATTATTTCAAATATAAGATGTTTTATTAATTAATATATTATTATTATTAAAAGTTAATTAAATATCCACTTTTCTCCCCTAGTTTCTCTCACTAGTGGCTTTAACGATGGGCCAGAAGGTATCCTTAGTGACCTCCATCACTTGACCCACCGCTGTAACAGCATCGACGGTTTCGTCCAAGCTGGCCTTGGCTCTGATGCAGCCCATGCACTGTCGTCTCTATTTTCTCTTAATCGTCACGTGGCTATAATCACATGTGATGCCGCTAAGCGAGTGCTTGGTGGACCATGATGATGCAGAATTGTTATGGTTGAGCTAGATTCTCAGTCAAATCCAACAACTCAAGACGATAACTCAAATTGAATAGCAAATCCAGTATCCACTATATTAATTGCAATAATTAAGTCAATTACAACAATCAATAAGAAGAGAAAAGAAGAAGTTTGGAAAGAGAAGTTAGAGAGGATATTTTCACACACATCAAATCACCCTATATCTCTCCCTCTTTACAGTAATATCAAAATGGAAAGTTACAAGAAAGAGCAAAAAATGTGTTTTGGTCAATTACAACTTTAACAAAATAAAGACAAACAAAACGACATCGTATGTTGCCCCTTTCAAAATGTGCTAGCCGTTAGTGACCGTAGCCTCTTCTTGCTTCATTCTTTGTTTCTTCTCAAGGCTGCTTCTCCTATTCTTTCTTCCCAGGCTTTCTCTGATTGTGACTTGTCTTCATAACATCTCTCCATCATAAAATAACCTTGTCCCCAAGGTTCAAAAGAAGGAAATGTTGATTGAATAAAATCAGTAGATTCCCGGGTTGCATCTTCCACATTGGTCCCTTTCCATTGCACTAGCTACTGAGTAACAGCTTGATTGTTTTCTTTAACGATTAGGATAGACAGAACCCTCCCAGGTGGTTGTGGTCTCTCATTCCTTTGTACAATGTTGGTAATGTATAGATTGTAACTACTTTCTCCCCCAATTTTCTCTTTAATAAAGAAATATGAAATACATGATGGATTTTAACCTCTTGGGGTAGTTCTAATCTGTAAGTAACCTTCCCAATCCCCTGAATTACTCTGTAAGGGCCATAGTATTTTGCTGCTAACTTTTGGTTTACTCTCTTGGCTACTGTCTACTGTGCATAAGGGTGTAGTTTGAGGTACACCTAATCAACCACTAGAAATTCCCTTTCACTTCTATGTTTGTCTGCGTATTGCTTCATCCGTGCTCTTGCTCGTGCCAAGTTCTTTCTTAATGCCTAATCCATTTTGTGTCTTTCCTGTAAAAGTTCTTCCACTGTAGCCACTTTGAGGTGTTGATAAGGTCCAAGAGCTAATTGTGGGGGTTTAATGCTATAAAGGGCTTCCAATGGAGTCATCTTGATAGCAGTGTGGAAAGTCTGTTGTACCACGACTCAGCTAGGCTAATCCACCTACTCCATTGCTTAGGCTGATGATAGACCATACATTTGAGGTACATTTCAAGGCATTGATTAAGCCTTTCAATCTATCCATCTATCTGTGGGTGATATGCTGAGCTTAGTTGCAATGTGGTTCCCATGTTTTTGAACAATTCCTGCCAAAGCTCACTTGTAAAGATTCTATCCTTGTCTGTCACGATGCTCTGCGGCATCCAGTGTAATTTATAGACATTATCTAAGAATAGCCTGGCTACATATGTTGCTAAGAAGGGGTGAGCTAGTGTAAGAAAATGACCATATTTGGTGAATCTGTCAACAACAAACAATATAACATTCTTTGCCCCAGAAGTGGGTAAACCTTCCACTAAATCCATTGATATGTGGCTCCAAGAATACTGTGGGTTTGGTAGGGGCTGCAATAACCCAGAATAGGCTACATGTTCACCCTTACACCTTTGACAAGTATTACATTCTAAAACTTCTTATTTGATTTCTTTAACCATACCAAGCCAGAAAAAATGATGTTTGGGTCTATGAATAGTGGCTTGCATGCCTGAATGCCCCCTTCTTGAGAAGAGTGTATAGCAGTGATCAGTCTCTTCCTTATTTCCCCATTAGACCCAATATAAAGCCTGAACTTATACTTGAGTAATCTATCTGCATAAGTGTAATCTGACTCTGTGGGTGTATTGAGTAGCAATGCAGTTATTTTACTACTTGCTTCTTCATCTCCTTGGTAGCTGGTTATCACTTCTTACATCCACATCGGTGTCACAATAGTGATTGCCCAACATTCTGTGCTTTTTCCTTCTATTCTAGATAGTGCATCTGCTACCTTATTATCTATCCCCTTTTTATATTGGATCTCATAACTAAGCCCCAATAGCTTCGTCAACCATTTCTGTTGCAGTGGTGTGGTGATACTTTGCTCTAGCAAGTATTTAAGGGATTGATGATCCATCTTGATGATGAAGATGTCCCTCTACATAATGCCTCCCCACTTCCCCACATCTGTCACTAAAGCCAGTAATTCATTTTCATAGATGGATAAGCCTAAATTCCTATTGTTAATGCCCTTACTCAAGTAGGCGATAGGTCTATTATGTTGCATCAATACAACTCCCATAGTAGGCATCAGTTTCAACGATAAATGGTATTGAGAAATCTGGCAAAGCCAGCACTGGGGTGGTACTCATAACTTCTTTTAGTTCCTGAAAATCTCTTTTGGCAGCCTCATTCCAGTTGAACATCTTCTTCTTTAACAAGTCAGTTAAAGACCGTGCTATAGTTATCCCCTCACAAACTTCTTGTAATAGCCTATCAAACCCAGAAAATCCCTCAGCTGTTTGATGTTACTTGGTTTAGGCCAATTCATCATTGCTGCCACATTGGTAGGATCTGCTGCTACTCCTTCAGCCGTGATGATGTGTCCAAGGTACTCCACTTTAGATTGTCCAAATGAACACTTGCTCTCCTTGGCATATAACTGATGTTCTTTCAGTAGGTTTAGGACCACTGTCACATGGCTACAATGACTCTTCAAATTAGTACTGTAAACCAGAATATCATAAAAAAAAACCAATACAAACTTCCTGAGTTGCTTCTTAAATACTTCATTCATCAAACATTGGAATGTGGCTGGGGCGTTAGTAAGCCCAAAGGGCATTACTCTGAATTCATATAGCACTTCATGTGTCTTGAAAGCTGTTTGGTATACATCTTCAACTGCTACCCTGATTTGATGGTAACCAGCCCTTAAGTCAATCTTGGTGAACCATTTAGCTCCATTCAGCTTATCTAACATATCATCAATTAGTGGCATAGGATATTTATTCTTGATAGTGAGGCTGTTCAATTGTCTATAATCTACACAAAATCTCCAAATGCCATCCTTCTTTTTAACCAAGAGTACATGTGAGGTATAAGGTATGTAACTAGGCTGAATTATTACACTCTCCCTAATCTCTTTAACCATCTTTTCAATCTCAGCCTTCTGTATGTATGGACATCTGTAGGGCCTAATCCTAAATGGTTTTGCCCCTTCTTTAAGGGTTATTTGGTGATCATTGAATCTGTTTGGAGGCAGCCCTTTCATATCTAAAAAACCTATAGAGAATTGGTTCACCACTACTTGCAGGTCGGCAGGGGCTGGTTCTTGTTCTTTCTCAGTGGCAGCAGTGGTCTGAGCTACTACCTTATAGCTGTGATTCCTGAACCACTGCTTGTCTTCTTTATCATTCATCATCCTAACTTCTTCTTTCATTTGTTCACAACTCAACTCCGTCTCTTTGCCCTCATAGGTGAAATTGATGTTTCCTCTATCGAAATCAAACAACATCAGGTTGAATTGACGTAACCAATCCACTCCCAATACCATATCACTCCCTCCCAATTTCAACACCCTCAGTTGATTTTGGAATTCTAGGCCTTGAATCTCCAGTTTAATGTATTGCAGATGGCCCTACTAATCAACTTATCTCCTCCAGCTGCTGTGATAGAGGTAGGCTTAGTCTGTTCCATTTTACATTGAATGATTTGGGCTAATCGTTCATCAATAAAAATGTGGGTGCTCCCACTGTCAATTAATATGGATACTCTTCTCCCTTTAATTTTTCCAGGCAACCTGATCGTTGTAGATCTGTTGCTCCCCACCAATGTCTGAATAGGGATTTCCATCACTTCTTCTGCACTTTTCTCCACTACACCCTCTCATTCAGTCCCTTGCTTCATTCGGGTCTCCCTCACCTTCCTCATCCACAAATATAAAGTTTAACATCTTATTCTTACATACATGATCCCTAGTATATTTTTCATCACATTTGTAGCACAATCCCAACTCCCTTTTTGTTTGAAAATTTGAAGGTGTGATGGCTTTAAATTTTAAAGGGTTGGTAGAATTTTTTGGATTAGGGGTTGGTCTATGTATAGGATATATATGTTTATTATTAGAGTGAGTCCATTTGGATTGTGGGTAAGGCTTGTATGCCCTGGCTCCTCTATTTAGAGCAATTATGGTGTTTTCCTGTAGGATGGCCACTTCAAAAGCCTTAGCCAATGTGGTAAGTCTGATAATCTTCACCATTGGTTTAATTTTCTCCTTCAAACCACTAGTGAAGATAGATATATAGTAGGATTCAGGGAGGTTGGGTAATGTTAACATCACCTGTGATTTTAACTCCTCAAACTGCTCCTGATACTCAGTTATGGTCCCCTTCTGTCTCACTTTGTTGAATACCTCTATTACTACTTCAGATGTGTTCTCTGCAAACCTCCTACAAATCTCATTTGCAAATACATCCCAACTAGCAGTTGGATGGCTAGAGATGAATCCATGGAACCAAACGTCGGCCTTCCCCTTCAGATACATCTGAGCAATCCCCACCTTCTTCTTGTCTTCAACCTGTTGAATCTAGAAATATTTGCTTGATTTCCTCAGCCACTCCCTAGGCCCATCTCCACTAAAATAAGGAAAGTCTATTTTGGGTATCTTGGTAGCCCATCTAACCTCTCGATTTCCACTGGTGTAATGTAACCAGAATGAATTTCATTCCCTCTAAAGCTACCACCACTGGTTTGAGATGGAGACCCACCTCATTCTACTGGTTTTTCTTTACCATCAATTTTACTCCCAGTCAATTGAGCTAGCATCAACTTCATTTCCCCCATCATCTGCTCCATTTGGTCCTGCCTAGTACCAACAACCTGTAGCATTTTCACATTCGTTTTAAAAGCCACTCACAAGTTTACTATTTCCTTATCCAGCCTCTTAAGGTGCTCCTCATTAGCTTTGCTTCTAGTCTCTGCCATTCCCAGATTTCGTAGCTGCTCTGATACCAAATGTTATGGTTGAGCTATATTCTCAGCCAAATCCAATACCCACTATATTAATTGCAATAATTAAGTCAATTATTGCAATCAATAAGAAGAGAAAAGAAGAAGTTTGGAAAGAGAAGTTAGAGAGGATATTTTCACACATATCAAATCACCCTCTATCTCTTCCTCTTTACAGTAATATCAAAATGGAAAGTTGCAAGAAAGAGCAAAAAATGTGTTTTGGTCAATTACAACTTTAACAAAATAAAGACAAACAAAACGATACCGTATGTTGCCCCTTTCAAAATGTGATAGCCATTAGTGACCGTAGCCTCTTCTTGCTTCCTTCTTTGTTTCTTCTCAAGGCTGCTTCTCCTCTTCTTTCTTCCCCAGGCTTTCTCTGATTGTGGCTTGTCTTCATAACAAGAATATTGCGCCACTGAATTGACCAAGTTCCAAGGTGGTGCCTTGAATACTTGCACTTGTAGAGAAATTGATTCTTTTAAATGGGAGAGAAGAAATGTGAACTTCGAGTTAAATTGAACGGCTAGTTGGCCATGTCAACATGTATGGATATTTTAAATGACTAAATTACCCTCCAGGTGTGGATCTAACACTGTTTGACGACGTTGGTGGTGGATCTGGCAATTGCGGTGATTTTTGTTGGATTTAGTGGTGGTAGATCTAGCTGCGACGGCGCTAGTTTTGTAGTTGAAAATGGTGATCGAGAGGTGGTGGTGGTTCTGGTGGCGGCGACAACGATGATAGTGCTGCTGGAGGGAGTGGTGAGGTGATGGTCACAAGTGTTGGTTGAAGTAACAAATTATTTGATTGACTGTGACCATTAAATTGGTTAATCTGTGACCAATGAAAAAGATAAAATGTGACCGATAAACAAATTGTGACCTATAAAAGTTTTGAATTGTGATCGTAAAATAATTTATGACATATAAAATTTGTGATTTGTGACCAATGAATAATATGTGACTTATTAATTTAATAGATTTATGACTGATGAATAAATTGTGACGTATAAATTCTTGATTTGTGACCGATGAACAAATTGTGATTTATAAAATTTTGAATTGTAACCGTAAATTAATTTGTGACATATAAAAATTGTGATTTGTGATCAATTAATAATATGTGACCAATTATATGAAATTTATGATCAAATTATATGAAATTGTGACCTAAATATATTTAATCAATAAAATGTATGTTTAAGTAATTAATTTATAAATAAAATTTAAAAAACTCTGAAATTTGAAATTTTAAACATAATCTCTTAAATTTGAAATTGGTAAAACTAAACCTTTTAGTTATGAAATCTTCCCTTCAATTTTTTGTTTTAGTTTTTTGGCACAATTATTAATTTCATTGTTAACCCAAGATCTATATCTTTTTAAGTTTTTATCTTTTCCTTTTCAATTTCATACTTTCATTCGGTAAGTATATGTCCACTAACCCCAAATCATTTGATAAATTGAAAACCTACATCTGCATGTCCAAATTGAAGCAGCCGACTGTTGAGTCCGACTTTCTCTCTTCAACTACCCATCGAAGCTACCTTTTATAATTCTTTAATTATCATGGGAAATCTGGATCCACTTCAACTACCCATCGAAGCTACCTTTTATAATTCCTTAATTATCTTGGGAAATCTGGATCCACTGACATTGACGTTTGACCATTATTCTAGCGGTGTCTTTCTCTTGCAATTTAGCTCTTGTTTGATATAGATAATAGATTTGAAAATAGATTTTCCACAAAGTGATATTTTTAAAAATTGCGTGTCAACGTGCAAAGTTATTTTATTGAAAGAACATATGGTTGAAAACGATCATGAAGAAAAATGAATTTTAAATTGGCTATAGTTACCCTTCAAATAGTTCAAGAATGAGCAGATTTAACACTGTTTCAAGGCAACAAATATATATTGGATTACTTTTAATCAATCACTCATTTATGAAAATGTTGAAAAAAAAAAGTTTTTCCCCATCTTCGACCACTTTAACTTTTAAAAGGAACCGTTCGATAATCCCATGTTATATTCGCTACATGTTTTAATAACGGCATCACATTTTAATTGCATAGAAAAAAAATCATGATTTTTACTCATTATCACATTTATGTTTTCAACTTTTTTTCTTCGTATTCATATTTTCAAATTAACACAACCTGTCTTTATGGCATTTTTCTTTCCTAAAATTTCATTAAGAAGAAATGAAAAGATTTTTTTCGTCTCTCGTATTTTTAAATAAGTCAAAGAAAGACAAATACATAATTAATTTTTTTTTAACACTCCTCCCCTTTGTGTTAACATTCTTTTTGGACAAAACCTTATGTAGCAAATTGTTTCACCTTCCTTACTCTAATCAGCCTTTCCTTTCCACATAAACAGTAAGGTCCTCTTCTAAAAGAATTCACCCAACTTCTAATGAGGTGTTTTTAAGTTTTTAACACATTTAATTCAGAGTATAAACAAGATAATAATCAAACCTTAAATAGCAAATTGTTTTACCTCAAATATGTTTTTTCAAGATAATAAAAAACTTTGCCTGTTGGGACATCAGCTGGTCAAGCTGCTTTTTTGACAAAAAAAAAAAAAAAAAAAGGGTTGACCTGTCAACGTGGCAAAGCCACATTGATGGGTGGGCCACCCCACTTTGAGCAGGAGATCAATTCTGTATTAACTATTCACCCCCATCCAACCATGCACATGTTGGAGCTATATTTTCTAAACTCTCCAAACTGAGAATCCTTTCTCCTTCATTAAGTTGTATGTTTGTGTGGAGGGAAGCAAATTGTATTGCTTACACCCTTGCAAAGCACCACATTTCTTGTTCGCATTTCATGTTTTGGAGGGGAAACTGTCCTAGTTTTATTAGTGATCTTGAATTCCACGATAGGGCTGTAAACAAAAACCG
>CAIGRH010191228.1:0-18632 GCA_903798295.1 Fraxinus nigra
TGCGAGACAAATGAAAAAACTGTAAAAAAAGAAAAGAGAACCCGAATTAAAAAAGAGATGATGTTGTGCGCGCGTTACGCTTCATTTTGGTTAAACAATCCATAATAAAGGACATGCTGTTAATGGTGTAACAGGCAGATTTTGATTGTATCTTGAAAATTGAAATTATGAGGTCTATAAATCTTATCACAAGATCATATATGCAGACTGTACAATGATCAATTCCTGTTCATATCTAGGGAAAACACGATGGAGGATGAAAAAATGCAGAACTAATGTGAACAAGCAACTTCGTATATACAGAGATATTGCAATACTTACCATGTCCGGATCCAATGTATCAATCGCGTGCAAGCCATATCTGTCTTGAGGAACTTCAATATGAGTATCATCATCCAAAGTTACCGTTTTCCCTGTTACACACACAAAAAAAGTACGTCCCGTCTTAAAAGAGTTGGATAACATTATACTAAATCCAAAACGATCCCATGACCATCAAAAGGAACCTACATAATAGCAGCCTACAAGAAAGTAGATGAAATTAAAACAGACACAAAAAAATTTAAGAGTAATAAATTTGAAATACCTCCAGCAATCAGGATACCTTGTAGCAAAAATTTGTGAATTTTTCTTTTCACATACCACATAAAAGTACATNTGAGGAACTTCAATATGAGTATCATCATCCAAAGTTACCGTTTTCCCTGTTACACACACAAAAAAAGTACGTCCCGTCTTAAAAGAGTTGGATAACATTATACTAAATCCAAAACGATCCCATGACCATCAAAAGGAACCTACATAATAGCAGCCTACAAGAAAGTAGATGAAATTAAAACAGACACAAAAAAATTTAAGAGTAATAAATTTGAAATACCTCCAGCAATCAGGATACCTTGTAGCAAAAATTTGTGAATTTTTCTTTTCACATACCACATAAAAGTACATGCACTTGTTACTTTTAAGTAGTATCATAAAGAACTTCTTTGGAAGTAAAAAGACTTTTCAATCATAAAAAAGGTTAACAAATTCCCTATTTCTTAACATAAATTAAGGCTTTAAGGGAGAAAGCTATTGAAAACATAAATCGCACGAGAGATTCTTTACCAAAAAAATGAAAAAATTAAAAATAGAAGACTCAGCATTATAAATATTCTTCAAATTCGAACTTTTTGACAAAATAAACTGAACTATCCAAAAACTAAATAATATTTAAATAATCATGTCCATCAGCTACTTGAATTGTGACGCGGCTTTTCACCTACAGGACTAAGATCACCTCTCTTCCCAAAATAAATTATAAACAAACAAAGAAATCGATAATACTATCCAACTAGTAGCCAGAACCAAAACAACAAATAAACAGTATTGATCGCATGATGATATACAAAAAAATCGGAAAAAAATAGTAAATTCAGAAAATTGACCTGTAGTAGGGTCGAAGATAGACCAGAGCTTGGTACAAAACTCGTGGTCAGCCCCAAGGATCCGGACCCAGACCCGCTCCTCTTTACCGGATTTCTCATCGACAGCATTAAGGATAGAACCGGCGATCCCAGGTACAAAGAGGACCGGGTCTAGCGTCGGGTCCACGTAAGCCTGCTCCTCGCTGTTCTTGCCGATCAGCTTCAGCAACAGCTCCACTATATCCTCCAACAACACTGCCATCGATGTGTGTGTTTTTGTATTTTCCCTCTCCCAATTATTCAATCAAACCGTAGCTTAAAAAATTAAACGTATTTTTTTAAGTATCGTTAATCGAATTACGATTATGCAGGTTAATATTCCATTTTTTGGTTTATTGATAGATTACGTACAGAGTGGACTTCATCGAGAAATACTTCCGCCGTGGGGATGGTGTGGAGGTGAGCGGAGACGGAGCGAAGCCGTGAAGATAACGGGAGTGATAGGGGAAAAGGATAAGGAAATGATTGGTACCATTCGTGTACGTTTTTGCCAGCCCCATAAATTATAAAATATTCACAAGAAAACGCATTTTACGTAATGTATACTCAAGTAAACGCGGGCTTTGATTCGTGGAAACTTGAAAGGCTTGTTAAATGCGATTTGGATAACTGCTTGAGATGCGATGCCCGCTGGCGCGCATCAGCCCATTGAAATAGTATGAAAACATATGGGCTTCAAATGGGCATGAAAGCCATATTGAGCCTAGTGTTTTACAAGTTTGGGTTGCGCACGTGGGCCTGGGTCTGAATTTCAATTTGAGGATCGCTTTCAATTTTTTAAAGAGAATTTGAAGAATAAATTATAATCATTTCCTAAACAATATAAAAGAGTCACTTCTCTTGGTACACGTATCGTAACCTCCCATCGTCAACCATAATTACACCGTTTTATAGGATTTCCCAATACTTTTATACTCTCTCCATGGCGTCACTAGAAAGTGCAAGAAGAAAACGTACACCAAGTAAAAGAATTGTGAGACTACTTGCACGTAGTCGACTTGACAAGATCTCATCGTCGTCCTCCCCAAACCCTAGCTTTTTCAGTTGGAACTTCTCCTCTGAATGCTTTGTGTTCCGCACTAATCTTCTCCGACGATGGTATCGGTCCTAAAATCATAGAATTTGTCGAACATGAGTTTTATAACTTTAAAATGCAAGGAAGAAAATGTTTAAAAGAAGTCGTGTCTCCTTGTGGCAGGGATACACGAGTCGTGTCTCCGTGTAACACAAAGACAATTTTTTTTTTTTTTTATACATTGAGATGCATAATACATATTCTTTTATTAGCTTAAAATTGTCTCAAAATGAGAGAAAATGAAATAAGATGGGTAAATTCAAAAGGAGAGCCTACACTTTTTCTTTTTCTTTTTTCAATCAGATTATATTATAACTATAAATTTATTGCATGTGCTAATTAATAACTATATTGTAATAAGATGGATGTAAAATTCTTTTTCTATATTTTATCACTAAAATATAAAATGGGCAAAACACTTTGTACCATGTGTAGAGATTTTCGGAATTATTACTGAATTACTTCTTTTTTTTTTTTTTTGCAAATATTGAATTTTATTTATTTTTTTGTCGTGAGGGACACTGCCCCTCTATCCCGCGACCTGATCAGTCAGGTCGATCATCGCCTGGGGTGTTGCCCCAAGATCTACGAGGGGGCGTTGTCCCCTCAACCACCACAACCTGACCGATCAAGTCGATCATTACCCAAGGTGTTGCCCCCAAACCCCCACAAGAGGTGTTGCCCCCTCGACCCCGCAACATGACCAGTCGGGTCGATCACCGTTTGGTGCATTGCCTCGAACCCCATGAGAGTGTTGCCCCCTCGACTGCAACCCTGGTGTTGGCCCCACTACCCATGTGTGTTTTAATGTTGTTGTACTAATGTCATCCTTGTTATTAAAATATTCATTGTTGAGCTGATATTTATATTGGTTGTTTATGATGAGTAATTTCTCATTTTGTTTCTAACTTTTATTTGTATATTTTTCGTTGAAACTTTCAAATTTTCTATTGAAGAATTTTGCTAAATAAGATTTAATCAGTGATGTCTCCAAAAAAAATAACAAAAAAATCAATCAACAATATTATGTAGTCAATTATACTACGGCACGTGCGTCTCACTAGTTCTAAACAATGTCCCGACTCCCTATGATTGTTACATGTAGACTTTCTCTCTTCATTGTGTTATTAACCGCTCTAAATTCGAAGCATCATCGACCTAGATCTTGTGTTTCTTAATCTAATTGATGGTAATTTTTTGCTCCTCGTGATCGTCCAGACTATTTACGACAAGAACTTTCTGATAACAGCAAATCATAGTCACATGACCAAATCGAATAAAAAACAATTATCTTAACAACGATCTTTACTGTCCTTTTGAATGAATTGTGGAGATTCGCTCAGCCTCGAAATCCATAGTGCAGAATTGGTTGATTACACTTGCTTAAGATAATAGTATTTAAACTTTGATTTCTATAATTACAAAGCAAAACCATGTGGTCTTATTTATTAACGAAATTTTATAACAAATCAAAAGATTTGGGTCCTTCCCTACCATTAGGGCTTTGTCCGGATGTCATTCTTTGTTAACCATTGGTGTGTGTATGAGAAATTGAAAATAGTCTAAATTTCCGTCAATCGGTTACGAGCAAGACTTAATTTTATTAAGTTCAACATTCGGGCTCTTTATTTTATTGAAAAGTAAAGCACTAACGAGTAAAGTGTACGTATTCCAAGTTAGCCAAAGAGTCAAATGAGAGTGAATCGGCCTACATGCTTTGTGTGGTCTAGGATCAAATAGTTCAATCCTTTATTTCTTTTCTTAAATTTTCAGCAAAAATTGCAAAGATCGCAAGCAATGCAACCATAATGTTACTTGATCAAATAGAATTAGATATCCAAATGACCGTATCAGTAAAAAATAGATACTGAGCATTGTGTGAATTGACTCGTTCAGTTTTGCAATGCGTTCACAATAATAAAACTCAAAGAAATTAACGCGCTAAATTACTATTTTCAAAGTTTTGAAGACCAACTTACCATTGATCGAAGACAAATAATGCAAGAGAGAGAAGGGGAGGAAAACCCCAAAAGTAAAGACAAAGAAGAGTGCCATAGCAAATTGTTAGACGTTGTATTAGTTAATTGAAGGTTAAACTTTAAAGTTCGTGGACAGACATATAGAAGGAGACCGTTGTATTAGGATACGTACGAAAAAGGCAAAGGTAGATGGTAACGGGACATGGATCCAATGCCTTCTTAAAATTGCCAAATATTGAAAACAACTAGTTATTAGGCAGAAAGGACATCCCCCATGTGACAAAACCAAGCATGCGCCGTTTATATTCTGTCTCTCCCTCCAACCCTCCATTGTCCACTCTTTTTAATAATCATGCATAGTATTTATGTCTTGGCCAAATTGAATAGGTGAGACGAGCTTTATTTGACGATTCTTGCTTTCAAAGTTCACAATTAAGATTATTGTGACAAGAAAATGTTTACGCCTAATAGAATTGGATTTTGACATTTTGTCATAATAAAATTAACAGATACAGTGACAAAATTCGAGATGGCAGCAGATTATTTGATGAAAAAAATTGACTGCGCTTAAAACGATTCATTGATAAAATGTCATATGGTATTATGTCATTGTACCATGAGTCAATGGACTCAGATTCTTTTATTTGCCACTCCGGCTCTCCAAGTGGATGCTATGTAGGATCGTCCATCCAATCCTCTGTCCCCATGAGGATAATTTTAGTTGAACCAATGCCAAGGTCGCCATCATCATTGAGAATCACGGAGAGCCTCAGGCAGTCAACCATCTAACTCTAATCCTGAGCTCACTGCCTCAAACCATGTCTGAAGGCCCAAAATCAGTCCCAACAGTTCGCCTTGGGATGAGGCAAAGATCCATTGGATCAACAGTAACCAGCACCAACCCTTGATTCATCATTGAACCCATGAACCTAATACTTTAAGACAAGGTCGTATGCTAGTTGTTCCTACACCTGTCATGGAGGCAGTGGGTTCTCCACAAGATCTCCTCAAAAGAGACAAATCATCTTCTGGCACTCTCATACTTTTGATCAAAAAATAATCTTACATTCCTAATACATGAGTTGGTCGAGAGAAACACTCGCAAGTGCCATATTTGGCAAAAGATACATAATTAAAGATGTAACAATTATACGGCCCGCGACCCATCGACAAAGGTCAAATCAACCTATCGAGTATTAAAAAAGTTAGAATATATCCCTAATTCAAATCCCATGCTTTGCACAAAGAAAGTGTATCTAAAACTCAATTAAAACTATATTCGTATATTTTTTTCATACTCAAAATTCGATGTTTGACTTCAACATCGAAGTGTTAACATAAGATGACTTCCATTTTAGTGATGTCTTAGTGTGTAACTTATAAGTGGAAGGAACCGTGACATAATCTGTTAACAACTATGTCTTTTTGGAGACGAACAATATTAAAGTAAAGTAGTTTGTAGTTATTTAAATTAATAGGGACCAATCAACTTTAATTAGTGACTTTGTAATTGACAATTGTCGAGGCGGTGGCTAGTGCCTAGTGGTCCTGTGTTGTTTCCTTTAAAAAATAAAAATGAAAATGAAAATGAATAATTGGTAGAGAGGAGGAGGAGGGTTTGGGCAGGAAGCAACAAGTCAACGTCAGTAGCTGTAAGAAAAGGCTAGAAATCAGCCATTAAAACTCTCTCAAAATATATATGACTAAAGTCATTGAAGAATCTCAAGGGATTTCCATGCATGGATCTTTGCCTTCACAAATACCAAAACCCTATAAATATGTTAGTGCTTCTGTGTTTCAAACTGGGCTTCGCTGGTCTTATGTATGTTGGTTTGAGAGGTTGAAGCTGCCAGCATGATCTGGTTAAAAAAAGTCTATATTGTTCTTTTCTTGTATTTTTACACCCATCTATCCAAAATCCAATCAACCCTCCACCCTTGCTCCATGATTTTGAGTTCTTGATTTTCTGGGATTTGATTTTCTAAGATTTGGGTTCAATCAGGTCATCTAGCAGCTTCAATCATTCACCAACAATACTGTAACTTTGCACTCAACATCTGATCATGGATTGGTCCCCCTTGCGTTTCTTGGATTCATCAGCAGAGGTAATTTCTTGTTTATTCTTTACTAATTTATTCCACTTATTCAATTAAACCATGTATATGATTTGAATCTCAGTAGTAGTCTGGTATATAACCTTGAAATTCTTTTTGCAAATTGCCACATGCATACAAAAAAGGACTTGTTGGTTTCAATTAAACCTGGATAAAAGTGGCACCAAAATGTGTGTGATCCAAGACAGCTTGGTTAATTTCCTCCCATTATTTTCAGCAAATTAAACACCCAACCTATTTCTTAATTTCGATCTTTTGATTCTTTTCTTCCAAGTAAATAGACATATACCGGCTTGAGTTACTTCGGACCTTTTAAGATGGAACCCTAGATCTTAATAAATATATATTTTCCATCTTTCAAACTGAAGAAATCAAGATCGATATATAAGTTGTCTGCAAGTTCCGAAACTCGAGAAAGGTATGCTATTAGTCAATTAATAAACATTAGCTTAAGTTTATATATGCTAAATATTTACTGGGGGTGTAAATTCTGTCATCTTCACAAAATATATGCTATCAATGGGCATAACCAGTGCAGTAAAAGTAAATCTCACATTTTACTGCAAGATTTTAGAAGTATACTCCTCACTGTGGTTCAAGCTTAACCAAATGCATTGCATTTTTTATTTTGTAAATCTATCGATCAAGTTTCAAATGAAAGAAGGTAAAAATCAAAAGATGTCGTGCTATTCTTCATCGAACTTTTCATCGCCCAACTCGAACTGAACGTGATGCAATGGTACTTATGGCTGATGCCCTAGAAGGGAGAGACAATCCTTCCATCTCAAATCGTGTGGGGGATGTCAAGCTCGAAGCACTGACCCAAACGTGGTATGAATATAAATAAAGGAAGCTAGCAGCACGCCCAAGGAAAAGTGACATGAATTGAACTAAATCAGCTGTAGTATGGTAGTAATTTTTCTGGTTGTTTAACAATATATCTCGTTATTATTGCTCAAGGATGCATTTAATTAAATTTACTTATAAGTAATTTGCTGAAGAATATAGGTCATTTCATGTTGATTATGCATCCATTTCTAGTTATATATATTCTTAAATATTTTTTACATCATTAATTTACATGAATTAAGAGGCTCTATATATTGAAATCTTATCCTTTTATTATGTGTTGGTTGATTTTGTGGTCATTAATTCCATAATTACCTTAGAGCATTCAAGAATTTCTCTAATGTCAAATTAATTAGGTGTATCCCCATTTTCTTACTTGTTCATTAATTGTGGTAAGGCTTTAATGATGATGGTCAAATATAGCATCTAATTAATGGCTGAAATTTCCAAGTGAGCCAAATTCTACAACTAATCATCTTTAAATAATTTGAGAAATAGGAGAAATTAAATTAAATTATTGGATTGATGATCATGTGTTTCATTGAACTCTTGATGTACTTTCATTTCTATATTTTCGATTTAATTCCTTGACTCCAAAAGGGCAATGTCACTTGTAAAGTTTCTTTATCGCGTGCACGATCATGAGAAAACTTGAGCAAGAAGTCCCATCTAACTCCGTGCCAGTAGCAACAATAAGATTATTTGATTAATCATATTTGAACAACAAAAAAATCAATGCAAGCTTTCCAACCAACTAGGGTGGAGAATCATGTGGTTCATTGAACTCTTGATACACACTCTCATTTTTGTATTGTATGATTAAATTCTTGACTCTTCGATAATAAAATATTCAAAAGAAATACGGAAAAGGTTATGCATAGTAGCGAAAAGCCATTGAAATTTATGTTTGAAATTTTATGTCCTAAACATATAAATCTAATAATTAGGACATAAAAGTTCCAATGGCTTAAAGTCAAGTAGTGGATAATCTTCCTTTGAAATCTGGTTACATGTTAGCTTTTCTTTATTTTACAAGATGAACAATTTGAGGTAGTCAATGCTTGGTTTCACTGAGTTGTTATCTGACGCTGACATAATCTTTGTTGTAAAAATATAAATAAAAAACTTAGAAGGGATAATTGGAGAACTCTAATCGCTGCCCGGCCCCAGCTCTGCGACGATTATTTCTCACCGGAGTAAGTCATAGCATTAGCATTGCGCGAGTCCATAAATGTTTGAAGCTGAATGTATGGCACGCCTATTTTATTTGACATTGTAGCTTTTTTACGCGACATGAGTAACTTGTCACACGACAAATCATGTCTTAACTCGAAACAAACTACCACACGGAGATTAATTAATTAATAATCAAATTTTGCAGACAATTGCTGAAAAGAATAAGATACATACAATGTCTACCGGTCAAATAAAAATATTACATCCCCATTCACCAAGTACAAATAAAACACCCCTCTGCGGCCTGATAGTAATGCAGAATGCCGTGCATATAAAAATGTTTCTCGTATACTTTAAAATGAAAAGAGAAAAAGGTCAAAACAGGCAGGAGTAGACAACCACTCATCAATCCTCGGATGGCTTGGCATCTGCCGAACCATAAGCTGCATCCGCTGAAGAGGTGTCCATGTCATTAAGTCCCATTTCCTCATTCTGCTCCCATGACCTCTCGTATTCCTCAGCTGAACATCATGCAGTACAATATCTTCATCAGTAACTTATATAAGATTGTCTAGTGGAAACGGCAAAAGAATCTCAATGGTAAACAGCATTTAGAAATTGGAGGAATTCGATTAAAAAAAAAAAAAAGAACTTACATGTTAACTGATCATCATCCTTGATATCATCAGTTGCAGGGGAAATAAAGGAGTTCGCCAGAGCATCGTCAATTATCAATGTCCAAGGTTCTTCTAAGCTTTTGAGCTGTAGAAGATCAAAAACTTGCATTAAAGGAGGGAAAAAAGTTCAAGTGATGAGTACGACTTTATATCTTTAGGGTATCCAAATAATTTCACGGATGATGCCACAACAAATAACAAAAATAAAACTGCCAAAAAATACATTGAAGTCTGAGGCAGTGAAGCCAGCAGTAAAGTTCTGTGCATCAGTTTTTGAGTGCAATAGTTAAAGCCATATAAAAATTAACCGCCAAAAAAATAATATGGCAAGAGTAAAGATCTGCAGGCTTGGCTCGGCAACGGTAGAAGGTAGGAAACCAATTCGCCAAAAAATTAATATGGCAAGAGTAAAGATCTGCAGACTTGGCTCGGCAAGGGTAGAGGGTAGGAAACCAATTAAGTGTGCTGATACATAAAAGGTACATTTAATTGCAAAACAAGATTATACAGTGCATGGTTATGGTGCAAAACAAGATTATACAGTGCATGGTTATGGTGCAAAACAAGATTATACAGTGCACAAACCTTGTCAAGCCTTACTCTAAACTCCTTCCACTTGCTCTTTCTGGAATCATCAAGACTATCACCAAAAGTAAACCCATGTACTCGCTCAAGACCTGCAATTTAAATGTCAAAAATATGCTTTGAGATTGTTGATGCGTCAATTAGCAGCAAAAATGGGATGTATTAAAAAATTCACATATAATGACCAATAATGTGCACGTATTTGCAGCGCATATATAATATCTCTGACTCTCTCTCTCTCTCCCCAACAGAAGAGTTTGGAGGCCAGCAAGGAACGCCTGTACTGTTGTTTCTCTAACTGAACTCCGTACTGTACCCTGTTTCACCCCTCCACTTTTACCCTCCACTCGTATAGTTCAAAAGCTTCACTCATATAGATCCAAAGGAGATAGTTACGACCTAGAAAGGGAGAAAATAATGAAAATAAAATGGTCAAGAAAGATACTTACTTTCACTAATATTGGAAATTAAGCCTTCAACAGTTGTCACCAGTCCACCTAATGTGCCACTGGCCAGTTCCAAATCGATCTCTGGGATTTGTACGCAAGCAGTATCTGACTATTATGAACAAGATGATCATTAATTAGAAAGAGATTGGAAGATATACTTTTTGCAAAAATAAATATTTGTGATACCTAATAATGTTCTATCTAAAAGCATGTTTTGGCAAGTTGTTTATAGATGATTTAAATTATAAATAGATAGAAACAAATGTTGGATAAGTGAGTAGTACTTGTGGATTCCACAAAATGTGAAGATAAGAAGTGATTGGCTGTTTATAACCAAATTATTAACGGTAGCAAACATGGGCTAATTTTAAGTTAAATGAGAAGTGCAAAAGTATTTTGGAGCACAAATAAAGAAACACATTAATGCAGAAGCAATAAGACCATTACACTATAATCACATAGTACAAGTGTTCTAAAAAGTTCCTGGTAGTGTATGACTAAACAATAAAACTGCTTATCGAGGAAAGGGAAGAAATTGTGCATCTCTATGCCATGTTTCTTCAAACTGTGAAGTATATCTAAATCTGATGCAATATTTTTTCAGCATGTCATTTTATCTTATATTTTCAATAACACTATGATGGCATACTACAGTTGCAAGTGGGTTGTGCCCCCGTCTGGACAAAAAAATTAATAAAATTCAAATAACATAGGAGCATTTCACATACAAAATAGCAAAAGAAGGCAGTCTGTAACATTAACTCCAAAAACTAGCGGAGTATAACCAGAACAAATTGCATACCTTTATCACGTCTCGGTTAAGGTCATTTATGTTCTTCACGTGAACTTTAATTTTCTTTCCTTTCAAAGGAATACACCCACCAGGCTTCACCTGCAAAATAAACCACAAAATCATCAGTCCAAAGGCGTGGTATATTAACAATTAATTCAGATCATAAATGATACCTACAGTAAAAATATACAAAAGGCACAAACCTCAGAATTGCGGTACCCGCAAGCATCACAAGCAGATGCCATTACAATCACTTCTTGGAAGTATGGAATATCTGTCTGCTGTTAAGCTCACAAATATCATGGATGAATGTAAAGTTGAGAAACCATGGTCAACTTTTCCTTGAATACAAAACACAAATTGAGGTAATTCTTTAAAGATCAAATCATATATCAAGAAGATGTCATCTTTACCCCCAAAAAGGAAGTCATAATAGATTAACATGTTAGACCTTTTATTCTCTCCTTCAAATGTCCTTAACATATTTGAATGCTCAAATTAAAAGGAAAAGAAGAAAAATACCTTGCTACTATTCAACTAAATACACTGTATAAAGTACAACAAATCTTACAAAAGGTCTTCATCTCTACAACAGCTCAACTGCAGCAAAGAGAGTAAATCACAAATATATCCTCACCCCAGCTAGAGCTAAAAGAGAATTCACAATATTTCCCCATCTATTCATTTCTGCTCAGCAAGTGAACAGAGTCAAATAACTCGTAGGAACATTTATACTAGCCTCAGAAATTAAGTGCTTGTTTGAGCCCCATTTTTTGACAAGAATGTATTTTGAATAGTAATTTGATGAAGAATGTATGGTTAAAAAAAAAAGGATAAGCATAGGATTTGCGTATAATATTATTTTATTAAAGAATGTGTGATTGAAGATATAAGAGATATAAATGTATTTTGAAAATAATGGGGACCAAACATGGGCTTATATGAAAATGAGTCATATGCATTGAAGGTTTTAAATTTAAATAAAAATGGCTGGAAGCTCATCAGCATTCTGTGGTAGAAAAGACATTAAAAAGGATACTTGTAACAAACATTCGGCAATCACAGTTAGTAGCACAAGCTCCACAGGTTGATGGAAAGGTCATGACCTGTTCATAAAAGGATGTCATAATTCTAGTGTGCAAACATAAGTTTAACTTTTACATCAGACAAAATATACCTCCTCTGGAGCAGTATATCGAAATAAAGCTTCTGCAATTTCTGCACTGTTACCCTGAGCAATAGATCGGCGGCCAGCTCTTGCTCCAACAGAGCCATGTGGTTCTCTTTGCATTTGACCAGAGAGATTGTTAGTCTCTTCTTCTGATGTTTCGGCACTGGGTTCTCCCACAAGATACCCCAATGAAGCAACTTGCTCACGAGTTCGCTCGTAGGCTTGAATAGTTAATAATGGATCCAGAGATGGAGCCAGCCTATTTAAGATTAGACAGTTCTTCTCAACAACATTTATTTAAGTATAGAGTACAAATATGAGCATGGGCAAATAACATGATTTACTGCAGAAATGAAAAGAATTTCTCCCTGTTAATAGTTGTGCACGATTTTTAATTTTAGTTTCTGGATAACAGATAGCAGTTGAGAGATTCCAATCACCAAGTGAAAAACTTGTAGGATTTCATTATAAAAAATTTATATTTTGATAAAGTTCGAGTCCCTCAGGACCAATGAGGTGAGTACCCGGCCGTAAACTTCAAGGCCTCATGGGATTAGTCGAGGTGCGCGGAATTTGGCCCAGACATCCACGGTTATAAAAAAAAAATATTTAGATAAAGAAAAAGGTCTCTTACGGATTCTCAATGAAGCTGTTACCAGCAGGATCGTCGAGAATGAAAGCAAACGATGAATCTCCAGTGGCACAAGATCTCAGTTTTACCAAGAACTGATCTATCGCTTCAGCTGTCTGAGGATCCACTTTCTGAAAGAAACAGAAATTAGACCACCATAATCATAAGAAGATGGTATCTTATAACCAAATATTAACGCAAACAAAATTGTACCTTCCGTTCCTCCTGAAGGGCCTCCAATTCATCTGCAGCTCTTAACAATATCCCTTCAACCTAAAATAACCAAATGGGAGAAGGATCAGCAAGTAGGTGTTGCTTAACCAATATAAAGTGCACAAAAGCAATAATGACAAGATTTCACTTTAAAATAGATTAGCTCAGTAAGAAATATCAATATAATACATGATTCACGTTTGCAACATATTATCAACTCAAGAACCAATTCTGACATTACTAAAATCAATTAAAACAGAAATTAACATTTCCATAAGCCACCTTTCTTTAAGAAAGAACAAACACGGTCATGCGAAATTTCTGAACCAATATTTTGCAGCATGCATAATACCTTTCGACAAACCAGTGCAATTTTAGAACCTAAAAAAAAATTGTGGGGAAGTTAATCGGAGATATACCGTTGACAAAGACCCACGCTGTGCCTCAGGAGGTATTTCAAAGTCCAGTTCGGGGATCTGCACAAATAAACATTAGAATGAGATAAAATGTTAAGCTTTGTCAATGAAAAAATTGATGAGTCATCAATTCTTAACTAAGATTCACAATACATTCCGAGCAAACCAAATGTGTATCACAGAGAAAACATTTGACTAAAAGGTGCTGTCGATGACTGTTCAGTAAGTACAAGAGAAAATACCTTAATTGTGGAAGTTTCAGATTTCACCACTTGACGATTAAGCACCTGCATTGAGAAACCAACCAACTTAGCACCCATAACAACTCTCAGATCCAGAAAATTTGGGAAATTGATCACACTACTGCACCAATGAGGACTGTCCATAATCCATATTTTGGCGCACATATATAAGCATGTGCATGTGCCAACACACACACAAAGAATCTCCAATAAGACTAAAGAAGTGCAACTAAAAACAAAGAAAAATGAAATAACTGCAAAACTCCCAAAATCAGCTTTGATGTGGCAAAAGAAAAAATTATAAAACCTATGGTTAAAGGGTGGCCAAAATGAATTGATGGTGGCAGTAAGTTCATTACTGGTAAATAAAAATCAAATCTGAGAGATAAAAGCCTAAAACTAGTTTAAAACCAGAACTCATCCTATATTCAGTTAAAGACTCAATTCTATAACAAAGCAAGATTCAGTCTTATGCAAAGAGTACAAGTAAGATCTTTAATCAAAAAAATACAGGAACGACATGAATTAGTCGACTAAGAAAAGTAGAAAAATCTAAACCGAAAGGATTAAAGCTAAGGAGCACATATATTTAGGCTGTTAAAAAGAGATGGAGTTTCTACATCTCACACTTTGCTTCAAATACTTGTGCATATAACATGCAAAAATGCCATGATATGATATAATACGAATGCCATGATATGATATAATACCTTAAAAGTTCATATCATTAAACTCTGTAAAAAAATCTTAGAACAAAAGATTTCATAGCAGAACATTTTATCACTGCATCTGATGGAACTTGAAACTTGATTCTTTTCACCACTGGAAACTTCAGGAAAGCACTTTTGCAAGACAATAAAATAATCATTAAAAAAGTCTACCCCACAAAATCAGACTCCTCAGAACACAACCTTTTGATCACCTGCTGGAATTTGCAGACAGTAACGGCAACCTCGAGGCTGGATTTCACCAGCAAATTGCACTTCGTTATTCCTTCAAAGACCAGATAAAGAGGATAAGAGATCATTTCAAAGGATCAATTCATCTAAACGTAGTGTAGGGAAAGACGTAATCAATTACCTCTCACCACAATGTGGACATTCAAAGGCCGACAACAATATCTGCAACCAGATACAAATATCTTCAATGACACTTTACATATATCAAGAGAAAATACCTTGAAAAACAGTATCTAGGGTATTGATTAATCCCAAAATCAGATCTTTAATACGCATGATCTAATATAGTCCAGCGAACAAATGATACCAAGCTCTTGTTTGATTCCTATTTTTTTCAAAATACATTTTTTTCTCTCTTATTTTCAATCACATATTCTTAAACAAAATAATATTATATGCGCACTCAAAACTTTTCTTTATTTTTTAACCTCGCGTTTTTCATCACTCTACCATTCCAAAATGCATTATTAACCTTTTAATGGGGCTCAAACACACCCTAATAAAGTAGTAGAGAAAGTAGTTAGCTTCCTAAGTAAGGTGGAATATACCTTTCTAAAATGTGGAATTAGAGTTAACAGAAACCTTGTTATTCCCTGTTCAGTGCAAAAAAGAAAAAAGAAAGAATATGTGAGAAACCATGTAAAAGTACTGACACAGCTGATCCCGTCTCAGCCAATCGAGGATCAATAAAGAAAAATAAAAGAAATCTACCTAAATTCATTATATAATTTCTTGCCAAAATAGGACCTTGGTATAAAATTAATGGATTCAGGTTTCCCATATTTCACAATATATCTCAATAGAGCGCATAATAGTAGAGCAGTTGGCAATGCTACGTTACAATTCGAACATAGCAAACTCTAGCATCGCCCATAATGCACGAACAATTCGAAAGATTTTTTTTATGAATATAAAAAAAAAGGAAAAAGCTCTCTTTCGGGCAAAGCAAGGTACAATTACTAATGCATAAAGTACAATATTTTAAGAGGCGTGAGTAACATAACAACTCCAGCATCCCCAATAATGTACAGTGAATTCATACGATTTTATAATGGACAAACACGAATGAAAAAAGTTCTTTACGAGGCAAAGCAGGGTACAATTACTAATTCATAAAGTACAGTAATTTGAGTCAGCAGTACGTGCTTACGTTTTCGCCGCATCTCATGCAGAGGCTTTCGACCTCGTAGAGAGGAGCAGCGGAGTCTTCGGCAGAGACTGCTTCCACAACCGACCGCACGTCCACGATTTGTGGCTCCATTTTGACAGGTTCTCTGCTCTAGGGTTTTGTGTTATGCAGGGGTTAATAGAAATATGAACGACATGAGGATTCGAATGTCGTCATTCTATCTTACATTCTAATAAATTCATAAGCAGATGGAAAATAAAAGCCGTCTTAGCTCAGCCGGTAGAGCGCGTGGCTTTTAACCACGTGGTCGTGGGTTCGATTCCCACAGACGGCGTTTTTTATTCTTCAATTCACTTTTTCTTCTAGAGGTCAGTGTAACACCCATTTTAGTAGAAAAATGTGTTTTTAATAGTGATTGATAGAAGAATGTGTGGTTAAAAATGTGTAAGAAAATTTTAAGTTTATATGTAATATTATTTTATTGATAGAATATGTAATTGAAATGAAGAAAAAAAAAATTGAGTGCCAAACGAGGCTCTTGGATTCAATAAATTGTTATAAATTTTAAGAATTTAGGGCATGTTTGACGGACATTATTTTCCATGGAAAATCATTTGGCTTGTTTGATGGGCATTTTTTTCTAGGCAATTTTTTTCCTACCAGCAATCTCACGCGCCTGTTTTCACCAATTTTGTGGAATTTGGTGGGAAATCTGATTTCAGGTTCTTTAATTTTTATTTTTATTTTTTTGGCAATGAAAACAAATTTCATAACCAATTGTAAAAAAAAATCACTTTAATGGATAATTCACATGTAAAACAAAGTTAAACAAATATTAAACTTTGATAAAAAAAAATGAATTTTTAGGGAAAAAAAAATCATATTTTTTTATTTTTGACAATGGGAAAAATTTTATAACCAATTGTGAAAACAATTATCACTTTAATTGACAATTTCCATGTAAAACAAGGTCCAACGAACATAGAAAGATAAAAAATTTAAAAGTTTCTCTGGTGCAAGATTATATCAATCAAACACATTTAATTAACAATTCCTGAAAAACAAGTTTTAAGCAATTATTTTCCCAGTAATTCATTTTCTTTTCATCCATTTTTCACCATTGCAATCAAACGGATCCTTAGCAATTCTAGATTTCTTTCCATTAATACAATGTGGATCATGTTAGATGTACACTTTCATATTTCACAATATTATGGTTGGCATTTCTGTTATGTGGAAGGAATCTGTGCGGTGATGTGATGGATGATTTCATAATCAGTTATTTTGATAGATCCATATCGAAGTGTCAATAAAGATATGAAGGAAAGTGTACATATAGCATAATTGATATAATGTTTATTCGAACTCACTATGTATGCTAGCTCTAAATTATATTTTATTCTTTTGTATCATATGATTTTATAAAAACAATGGGAAAATTGCGTTAGCGGTCCCTAACATTTTAAATTTTGGCAAATTTACCCTAACTTTCATTTTGTACTAGCGAATGTCCATTACCTTTTATAGTTATGCAACTGGAGTCCAAACATCCAAAACTCTCATCCTACACTGTCAAATCACAATTATGTTGCAAAGATTGGTCGAATTTTCTTCCCCATATAAAGCATTTTTTTGATAATAGAGATAACCCATTATTCGTGTGACTCAAGAGGAAGCGGAATTTACTCACTTAAAAGATTGTGTGGGCCAAATGTATTCGTTAGAATTTCAGACAAGGGCTTGAAGGAAAGACCCTTGTCGAGATTTCCTTGAACATGGGAAGTGACAAGGATTCCGAGGGTCGAGGAGTTACGGAGCTCCTGAAAGAACTGGCGGCAGTGACCGCAGGGAGCATCAGAAACTGCAAAAGACAGTAGCTGAGGACACCCATGGGCAGCAAGATTGGTAAGGAGAAACTGCTCGGCGTGTACAGAGTGGTGAAGTGGGAGTCCCGGGAACTCCAGATTGACGCCTATGAACACACGGCCATCGGAGCCCAAACCCACCGCTCCAACATGAAAATTTGAGATGGGCGGACGGGCTAGCGACTGCGCCGATTGAACTAGGCGGGGTAGGAGGTGGAGCACCGACGGGAGATTGAGGCATTGGCGGATCGATTCGGCCTCTTGGGCTTCGAATACAAATTTTTTGGGTAGAATTTGATCCATTTGAAAGGCGTCTAAGCAAAATTGGGAGATAATGGAGGAACCAGCAACGGATTCGTATAAAAGAGGAAATGGAAGGGGAAGAGCAAGTGAAGAAATTGAGGCATATATAGAAGGTGCTGGTAACATTTTTTCGTATTAGTTGAGATTTAGATCCTGTTTAGTGGGATTAAAATTAAAACTTGAATTTAAGTAATAATTAACAATTAATTTTAATGGAATCCACAACTTTTAATTACTATTTTATAACTTTTAATATTTAATTTTAATTTATTACATTTTTATTATATTGTTTTTTATCAAAATAAAAGTAAAAAAAAAAAAACTTATTTCAGTACATTATCCAAACTAATTTTTTTCAACTTCATTTTTAACTACACATTCACGCGATAAAATATTTTACACGTACATTTAATTTTTATTTCCTAATTTTTAACCACATTATCTAAAAAATAGTTATTCCAAATCCTATTTTTTCAAAAAGAACTTTGTGATAGGGTTGAAATAATAGTGGCCTCACCTCCCTTATGAGAGGTTGTAACC
>CAIGRH010191238.1:0-19903 GCA_903798295.1 Fraxinus nigra
TCTGAAAAATAAGCATAAGCTATTTCTTTGCCATCAACCACGGTAAGACCGACAATGCACTACATTTTCTTTATGCTATTCCTCCCACATACTTGCAGCCAAGATTTATTTTACAAACTTTGCACTAAATGTCAATTGTTACAGAGGATGCCCCAGCAAGCTTCTTCTCAATGCAACAGTATTTTTTTTTTGGAGATTTTATGTCACAAAAGATTAATGGAGCTCAAACAACAAGAGATGGCTTCCCGGAAACCCGTGCTGGAACTTGTTGCTGCTTGTTTAGCGCATGACTTTGTGCATACACTTGGCTTGTTAGGCTCAATCTCCATGGGAGCAATTCGAGTTCCGTCGCGCTTCTGAAAGAAACCATGTTTTTCTTTGCTCAGAAATTCACACAACAGCATTAGTAGGCTAGAATAGAATCTAAGGGCTCAAGTAAAGCATCACTTAAAAGAAATGTCATTTGCTATTAACCATGGAACTGTAAGAAATTCACAAAGTCATCTCAAGTCTCTTACTTCCGCTCAACCCAAATAAGAACAAGGCTTGGAATACCAAGAAAAATTGTCTATAGCCTCGCTTGTGCATAAAGAACATTTCACTACTGCCACATGGGTCAACGTGATGCCATACGCTACCAGTTCAAGCAATGAAAATTGAACTGGCAGAAAACAGTGGCCTGAGATTAAAGGGTTTATTCGATTTCATAGGTAAACTTATACTAGACAAGATAAACAATTATAACCTGTATAATTTAAGTCTTACATGCAACATAGTTGTCCAAGAATTATAGCCATGCCCAAAATCATCATAATTTTTATATTATATTAGCTCGACCTTTAATCGTTATGATTTTCTCCAACATAAAGCTTGAAAATTCATGGGTGATCTCCCTCTCTGTATATATATAAATTATTTTCTTTACCAAGGTTATAATTTAATCTTCTAATATATTGTTCATCACCATCACTGATCCTATATTATCATTATCATTGTTTATGAGAAGGGTAGCATCAATTTTGCACCTTTGGGAAAGAATGCTGCAAAAAATAAGCATTGCAAAGAGCGCCTAGTATATTAATATTGAAAAAAGTGAGCCATAATTGATAATTTGGACAAGAAAAATGTGGTCATACTCGCCTAGATCACTTAAATCCCGTGAATCCAGGCCAGTTCATCATCTCCAGAAGCCTTAGGACAAAAGGCAATCACATAAAGGCAACGAGTGAAATTCTTTACCTGCAATAAGCGACACCCATCAAAGTTGGAATGCTGAATTCTCTGGTCTCTGCAGCCAAAGGTCGACATTATAGTTTTAGAATTACAAGAGGGTTCCCAAGCTTATTTCATGTCATCACACCTTATACTGATAAACTGTTCGACAAAATCTATAGAGTGGGAAAGGTCAAAGCAAGAACCTTATTATCTGTGAGAGCTGAGAAGTGAGAACAGGTGCATTAAGAGAGGATGCATGCTGCGTGAATATAGCAGTCAAGAACCTATTAGATTCCAGTCCATTTGTCTCCGGCAGCCAATGGCAGAAAGAAACCCGGTTGTGATCACAAGTCACTATTCCACAAAGAATCCATCTCATTCTTAAAGACCTGTCTTATCATTGATTTCCTTCTCATGAAGCCCATCAAGCACCACTTCAGATGAATCACCACTCTTGCTGGGATGATAGTCATATCTTGCCGTTGGAAAAGCTCTCTAAAATTGGAATAACAAAATCACCATCTCTCGTGCCAAGTTCATTTTCATCAGACACTTCTCTTCTATCCTCAACTTCTGACCACTCTCTCAATTCTTTAGTATTACGACACCCCAATAAGATAATCTCCAACATTTTCCTCCTGACATCATAAACCAGATTTGGTTCTACCACACACCCTTTATCATATGCTTCCCTAAGATAAACCATTTGCGTGTTCCCCCTAGTCGAAATATAAAAAATCCCTGGATGTTTCAAAAGAAGCTCGCGTATGTTAACCTCAACACCAAGATCCTTCCGAAAATGAGCCAATCTCTCAACCTCCACCTTTTTCTCAACCGTCAAGCACAAGAGCTCGTGAAAAATACCTACTGCTCGCTTTTCGTACCTTTCAACTCCTCCACAACTACGGATGCTAACATTTTCCATTCTTTCATATGGCTTCACATACGCAAGCCTTTGCCAATTCCTTAATTTCTCCCTAAATCCTGGAACTATCATAAACCCTGTTGGGAAATTAATTGGAAATGCATATTTTGTCTCAAATTCACTCAACCATTTCTCTCTATACTCCTTTTCTCTCCACGTCTCAACATCCGCCACATAACTCGAACTCTCATTATTTTCATTCCTATCAACCAATTCCATTATCTCCAAATCAACCAATCTAAAAATATTATCATATTTTTGAATAATGGACTCCCTAAAATCTTCAGGCAAACCCAGTTCTCTCCTAATCAATCTAATGGCATGTAAATGGCTTTTTCCATTCACAGACATCATTAATATCTTTCTTAGCTTAACCACATTAATATCTTCCATTTCACATAGAATTTCATCTTCTCGCTTTAACAATTCGATAAATTTCGGAGTAAATTTACAGCAAACATTTCGCTGAATCGGGTGCGTAAATACCTCGAACACATGGGGGTATTTCCGTATAAAAGCGCCGGCAGTTAGGGTATCGATTCCGGCGTGTGGAGCCCATCTGGAGAGGAGCTGTACTGAGACAAATGGCCCACGTTTCTTGGCGGAGATGAGCCTGTGGAGGCTCAGAATGAGTTCGAGCCGGCGGTGGTGGAATGTGAGGAGGTCGAGTTTCGGGTCCCGGGTACGAGTCTCTAAACGGGTCTGAGCCGTGTTGGCGGGTTTCTTGAAACGGGTCTGGATTGTGGAGTTGAATGGGCCTCGTTGAAGAGTGGTGGTGAATCTTTCTATGATTCTCATAATGGAGAAGCAAATGGAACGAGGAACAAATGGGAATAGAAGGGGAGCTCTCCTACATCAGTTGAATGTTAATGGCAAGTTTGGAGTTGAAAGATTGTTTTTTTTCTTTTTTGGTACTTTTTTCACTTGATTGATAGGCAGGGACGACAAAACGTTCCGCCGTTGAGTCGAGAATATGTTGATTTATGAGCCATTTTGTTATTGTTTTACCTCTTAAAAATCCTTAATTGATGGGATTGAAAATGATTATCTTATCTTGTTGCCATCCCTCGTCTAGAGAGAAGGTTAGTCTCGAAAAACGTCGAAACATATTTTTTAGTTTTACTTTTTGGTATTTTTGTAATTTCTTGAGGGGGGGTGAGAAGTTCAAAGCTTTCCCTTCATGGTGAATAGAAGAGACAGCTAACCTATTCGTATTTTAGGACAAGCTCGATGAAAAATCTTTTAAACTCTATGGGAGTGAATTGACTTTGACTTGAATCATCATAAATGTAAAATTGGGAGATCAAAAACTTTGATCCGTTCAATCTTAATTTTTGATTAACAATCCACGTAACTCTAATCGTAAATCATAATAATTACGAGAGGGGAATATGTGTTAATTGTATGGCAAAGACAAACTATGTACGATCCACCAATGATGCTAAAAAATTGTAAGCTGAGGGCGGTAGTAGAAAAAGAAATAGGTTAGGGACCAGGTTACAACAAATATCATAAATGGGGACTCGTACTGAAAATTTTCGAATAAAATACAGCACAAAGAAAATTGAGATGGTAGGCTTATCCAAAAAGCCAAATGCCAGTAGGAGATATGGCTCTCCTTCTCTTTGCCGGCAATCCCACCACTCCCCTCCTCTCTCTTTCGTCTTCATCGATTCGTTCTGCAATTACTGCCCACCCATGTAAGTACAAGCCATTCATCTTTGTTTAGTACTTCGGTACGATAATGCTTCCTTAACTATTGCAGCATTCTACAATTCTTTAGCTGTTGTATGTGCGAATATCTTTGTGTGTACGAATATGTCATTGTATGTCCCTCATTATCTGGGCTGTTCTTATTTTCATATATATGGTGATTTTAATTGTAATTTTTGTTTATGAATTCTGGGTTTTTGTTTTCTTGGAGGGCTTTTTCTTGGTACACTAATTTACCTCTTCCACACTCGCACAGAGATAAACTGTCGAGCAAAACAATCGTCTTTGGCTTCTTACTTATCCATTCGTAGACATATAGAGAGATAATTTTAGTTAAATATAATGTAGATCTTTTCATTGTCTTTTGCAATTTTTTTTCTAGGCCCCTTTTGAGCCAGGCAGCTTCTTTGACTATTTATATCGAACATGTAGTCTACATTATATCTTGAGTATGTATGTCACTGATTTTTGTTTTGCATATTGTATTTTGAACATCAGCTTCTTGGAGATAGTCCGAACCCGACTTTTGTAGTTTTCTACCAAGGATTTGATTTGGATACTTACTTTTTGATAAACTAAAACCAAGCATATGAAATTAGTAGTTTAGATTGCTCATCAAAGGATAAAGATTAACAACGGCAACTTTGTTTTGTAGTTCTTTTTGATATATACTTCCAGCCTTGTTTGTGAAGTTGATAGTATTCTTGAATTTTGTAACTGGGTTCTTTTATTAGTTTCCAGGTCATGCGACAATTTGTTTTGCCTAAAGCCAAAATTAGATGTCCGGTACAGAACTCTAACTCCATTTTTCTCCAAAAAGAGAGGTTCATTGATTGTTAAAGCATCTTCTGATGTTGATGGGGTAGGCTCCACTGATCGGGAGTCTTCTGTCCCTCCATCAGAAAGTAATGAGGAAAATGTGCCCATTGAGAACATTCCTCTGGAATCCAAGTTACAGCTGAAGCTCGAGCAGAAGATGAGAATGAAAGCAGCAAAGAAGATTAGACTAAGGAGAAAGAGGCTTGTTAGGAAGCGTCACCTGAGGAAGAAGGGACGATGGCCTCCTTCAAAGTTGAAGAAGAACAAGAATGTGTAAACTTAACCTCAATATATCTTGCAGGTGTTTATAGTGACTTGTTTCCTTGCCATGTCATTGCAATTTATCTTTTATGACTTCAAATTCATTTTTCTGTTTAATGTGGTTACGTTTAAAATATCAGTAGATATTGTTTTTCAATTTTAAGGTTTTAAAATTTATGGACGAGCATAGGCTTGTGTTTAATCCATTCTATCGAATCAATTGGGTTGGAAGGTCGTGTGTGGAAGCCAAGCGGCATGCTAAGTGTGTAGGCCAATTAGAGATACGGTTGATCATAACCTCAAAGGAGCAGTTAATGCAGAGATACAGCTGATGAGCATAACCTCATATTTCAAGCATCACAATGGTTTCACATGGCGGATTCAGGAATTCATCTGAGTTAGGGCGGACATTTGACAGCTGCTCAATCAGCCACCCAATATATGGAGGGAATTTTTTTTTTTTTAAAAATCCCAACAGAGCTAGCACCGCCGGCCGTCATGGCTCACTGGGTACTAGCTCCACCGTTGCATACAAGATCTACCTAAGCAAATATTCACGTGTCAAAATCACAGATGAAAACAGCTGCAAATAGTGGTGTCAATTTCGGTTGCGTCGGGCATGCTGCAGAGAGGCTCAACCTGTCACATCTCTTAAGTGGACCGTCCCAAAGTGGGGCGAGGGAAGGCAGTGGGTATAGGGGTGGCAAAACGGGGACAGGCTTACAAGCCGAATGTATTAAAACAAATTTATATGCAAATATCATATTTAACAGTGAAGTTTACCTTGTAAGAAAGCGAAAATTGATTCAAGAAGATTGCCAGATGCAACTGTGCATAGAAATTGCATTCCTACTAACTATACATTTAGCAGGCAGAAATCCAAGAAACCAGATCTCCTGTGAAAATAATTCAACTATGTTCAGACCAACGTTTTACACTTGAGAATGTTAAGTTTGCAGAGAGGGCAGGTTGCACTAATCTGCAGCCACTTGCTAATGCATTTATGGTGGAAATGGTGGTTGCAGGGAAGGGTACACAACTCAATCCCATCCATGTACTTATAAAGGCATATGCAGCACTCCTACAAGGAAAGATAAGTTATCGTGTGAGTTTGAATTTCAGTTAGATTAACATTCATAAGTCATAACTGAAAAGAAAAAAACTATGGAAAAAGGCGACCACGTGCATTAATTTATTTGTCAATCCAAGCTCGCAACATGGAATGGTTGAGAAAAAATTGTCGGAACCAACTCGGATAAATTCTAATAGGCAATACATGCGACAATCAGTACACAAACAGAGAAATTCTAATGCACAATACATGGACTATTAGTACCCAAATGGACAGTTAAATTTAAAACATGATTTTCTCAAATAGTGTGGGATGTTGCATTGATGCATTTAGTAGTTGAGGAAGTTTAAAGATCTTGCATATTTCAGCAAAATTGGAGAATAAGCACTATTGGAAATCATGAAATTGATTGATGTCTGAACTAGAAACCCACGATATTTTGCTCATTTTCTTCTCTCCCTCGAAGTCTGAGATAAGTAGACTGAAAAGCATGGACCCCACCAAAAAGAAAAAAGAAAAATAGCGAGGGAAATTGCATGGCACAGGGAATAAAAAAAGAAAAATTATACTGAACTTAAACGAAAGAAGAAAACAGAGAGATGAAGGAATAAATGCTTACAGAATCCTCTGGATTAAGAGCAAGTTCAGCTGTTGGGTTACTGCTGTCACACTCTGAAGTTATACTAACTTCTTCTTGCTTCTTATTATTTCCCGAAGTATTGGGCAGGCGATATCTATACTTGGGAAGAACCCTAATATCATTTTCAGATGCTCCTTCTCCAATAGTCATAGCATAGGCAACTGTAGATATGATAGGAAAGCAACAGAACAGTGCAAAGAAAATGATACAGGCCATTGCTAAACAGAAGATCATAAAGAACACATCAAAGGCTAGAAAAACCACCGATAACCTGCAAATTAGAGAATTAATTGTGAGGGACATTTTAGTGTATCATGTACTTTAAAAGCAAATTGACAAACGTCATATTTTTAAGAGTGTTTTTGCTCCCAAAAAAAAAAAAGAATTTTCATTCTTAATATTCCTAGCGAATTTCTGTATTGGGGAAGAAATCATCATATGAATCTGAAAAACAAAATTGATAGTATGCATCACAACAGCCATTTTTTGTGATCAAACATGTTGCCTTGAAATGGTGCAACATGTTTATGATGAATTGCAAAACTGTTAGAACCGTTTTAGATTTCTGAGATCATTCAAAGATTTCATTTTAGAATAGGGTGATCATTATCAAATGTTAAACATACGAAATACCAGTATAGGCGGGGAGAGTCTTGTGGAAGTGCTTGGCCACCCATCACAATCCAATAAAATCCAAATATCCACCAAATTGATGAAATCACAGTATTAATGAATTCCAACTTCTTGATAATGCTGGAAATTATCGAAAAAGAGAACCATAAGTTTGAATTGTTGACCATTTAAATCATTTACACTATGAAATCTTGTAATAATGAGTACAAGTAGAAATAAGAGTAGAATATGAACTGTAGAAAAACTTTTCACACTTTAAAAAGTGAGAGAGAGGTATTATAAATTCAAATAGAAAATCAGTAACTACTAGTGGGTTACATCTTTTACTTCACATTTTTGACCTCCTTGAACTACAAATGGGAATTGGTGCGGGTGTGGGTATGGAGGGAACAAAAAGAACATGACTAACTCGTTCTTGCACATGAAATATGCTTTTGATTGTCCATTTCTTTTGGGATCTTTCTCGTAACTCAGTTCTGTCTTACGTCTTCCATATTCTGCTATAAATTTACCTCCTCACTAATGTGACAATGTTTTCAATTTCTCATATTCTGGTCTCAACAGAAAAACAAGAAGTAATTTTCCACAGTTAAACATGTACAATAACAAACAATGAATCATAAATGAGGCTAATGAAGTTCTTTAAATCAAAACATGAACTAAAATATATTCTTTTAAATCTTCAACCGAAATAAAACATTTCCCCTTCACCTTCGGTTAATCCTTGGGTCAAAATAACCTTTCAATATCAAATTAAAACAGATTATTTAGCTCGATTTATCCCTCACATTCGCTCTCCTCCCTCTGTTCTTTCCTTTTTCCTATCTCCTTTTTCTATTTCTTTCTCCTTCTCCCACAGTTACTTTGCTGCCACTTACCAGAAGAACAAACAATTCTGCAGCCCCCTCTTCTTCTTCCTTTCTTCTCCACCCTATTGGATCATAACTACACCGTTTTTCAAATTTTAGTTGTTTTTTTAATTTAAGGCAAATTTTGGGTTGCTGGGTTGAGGTTTAGTTCATATTCTCCACAGTATTGTGGGCAAGATATCTTTATTAAATACAATGTAAATATGAAATTTGCCAACAATGACCTCATACTTACGGTACAACAATAACGACGACACAGAGATCAAATATATCCTAATCCTATGTTCTCCATGATAGCTAAATATAAAATTCTATCAAAACAATGATAAACACATCCTAATGAATAAGGATAAATCTGAATCACTATCCTCATTCAAAAATTCTGACTTCTATCATGTCCTTCAACTTGTTGAACACATACAGCTTCAACAATTTTGTGAATAGGTGCATTTTTTGATATTTTGACTTGTAGTAAGCAAGATCAGTTTCATCTTGATTCACGATGTCGAAAAGTGACATGCACATGGATGTCTTTACATCTCCTCTGCACAAACTAACTTGCTAGCTGAACCAAAATTCCAAGTTAACTGAGAACCCAAATGCAAAGGAGATAGGTAAAGACATGAGGGGCATTATCACTTTCCACACAATCAAGTCCAGAATAACAAAATCAATCCTGTTTAAATATATCAAGCAGCAATATGTTCAGAAAACCATTAAATCAGGATATTCGTACTCAAAACTGAGCTCTGTTACACAAAATAACACTTCAAAATAAGGAAGACAAAAGCAAACCAGATCCACGAAGAGCAATATTCAGGAACCTTAAACCCATTTCTTCCAATAATAAACAAATTAACAAGCCTGCATTTAAACGGTCTTCCACGATATCAGTTTCTATCTTCAATCTTTGATAGCAACATCAACCACATAATCTAATATTAGAACTATTCAAAAAGCCATTCAAACATAATAAAAATATTAATATCAATTCTACATCCCCAAGAGTTGAATAAACAAAATCAAATTGAATTTACCTGTTATGACACAGTGAAGAAAACGAAAAGACACCACGAAAATTAAACTCTCGAACCCCAACATCATCAAGACTACTCCTTTGATACTCAGCCCACACAATCCCCACGTGCAGAAGGCTCTGCAAAGCATACCCAAAAACCCAAACCCTTAAGGGAGTCGAGGGTCGTTCTTGAATGGTGGTCAGAAGCACAGAGAAAGACACCAAAACAAATGCCAAGTTCCATATTATATCAAGAAACACAAAGGGTCTTGAGTAGCCACAATCTGTAGTGCTGAGTGGAGCATCATTTTCAGGTTCATCATCTATGAAAATCCTGTGGTGGTGGTGGTCCAAGGTGGCTATGGAGTTGCTGTTGGGTCCCATGTCTCCATAACCAAGTAAATTCTGCCTCTGTTGTCGATCCATTATGGGACTGCGAGAGAGAAATCAGCTGTTTCGTGCTTGTTTTGTACAAGGGATTTGAGGGTCCATAGGTTTTGAGGAAGTGGTTTTTGGGCGGAGACTGGTGGAGGGATTACCGTGAAGTGCGAACTGAGAAACAAATCGTTTTGCCCGAAGGAACAGATGTGATTCCTTTAAAGGCATTATATTTAAGTTAATTTCTTAAAAATATTTTATCGTGGACAATGAAATATCTTATTTAGGAAGAATGTATTTTGAAATAGTAGATTTATGGAGAATATGTGGTTGAAAAAGAAAGAAAAATTACTGATGTAATGAAAAATATTATTTTATTGAAGAATGTGTGATTGAAAATGAGTAAAAAAATAAGAATGAAATTTTTTATGTGTATCAAACAGGGCAATATTTTTATCGTAATATTTAAAAATATTTTTATTAATGTATGAAACCTCGTAATAAGCCAAAATTGACCTCTAATTTGGCATGTTTAAGCCTTCAACAACACTTTTCAAGCAAACAAAGATGTAAAAAAATTTAAAAAATTCACTTTCTGAAAAGTACTAGAATTAATTTTGTTACCATATCAAGGCCATAATCTATAACACCAATAATTTGTCTGTAAAATTTATTAAGCCCATGTTTGGGCTCCAGAAAATACATTTTAAAATAGTAAAGTCGAAGAATATGTGATTGAAAAATATGGAAAAAATCTGACTTTGCATGTAAAATTATTTTATGAAAGAATGTATAGTTAAAAATGAGTATTGAAAAAAATATTTTTTTTATAATAATGGGCTAAAAGTAACTTGCTTTTTGAAATGTACTTGAATTAATTTTGTTGCCTTATCAAGACTCTAATAGGAATCATTTGTTGATCAAATTTATTAGAAGTAACTTACTTTACATAGTCAAATAAATAAACATTTGAAAACAAAAATGTCATCTTGATTTAAAGACACATTTTATATGCTGAATAAACAACATTAAATATTTTTATTTTTTTTTTAAAATTTTAAAGAAGATAAATTTAAAAAAAAAAAAATTTATTTACTGTTCAGTCACTTTCAATGGATGCTTCTTATCTTCAATTATTGATTCAGTTTTCAGTCAAAAACATCATAAATTTTGATGACTATCACTTCTTTCATCCAATGAAATGGTAGCTTCCCATCAAGCTCCAACTCATAATTCCGCAGTAACAAAGAAGTTACAGTCTTAGAGAGTAGTGGAGAAATCACTGCATACGCTCAAAAAGAACGGTATATAGCACGCTAAAGGCACTTTTTACTCAAAAAATTAGGGTCTCGATCTGTCCGTGTCCTCTTCCTCTCTAAAACCAAGGTTTTACCCAATTCAACTCTTTCTATCTGTATTTTAGCTAGTCATACCTCTTATCTATGCCTTAGTAGAAAAGCTGTAAACTTTTTCATCTTAATTTTACGCTAAACTTGTAAGTGTTTTTATTTTTACCTTCTTGATTTAAGTACCCTTTTGAGATCTCAATGTAAACGATGCATCTTCGTTATGAATTCCGTAATGTGTTCTATTATTCTGCAATTTTGGTTGTGTATTTATGGTTTAACCTCATTTCTTGCAAATGGGTCTTTAGGGTTTTAGCTGATATTTAGGATCTTTTATGTTCATTTCATCAATGATTAGATTTTTACTTTAGATTATGAGTCAATTTACTAATAATGTTTGTTTCATTTGCAGGAAGAGAATTTGTACCGGAGTATGAGTTAAAGTTTGCACCTTTGGTTTATTAATTGTATGGCTTAATAATTTGATTATGTTGCTCTATTTAACTGCATTTACTGTTTTTAGTAGTATCATAATATAGGGAAAAAGTTTTTTCTTCTATGGTGGAAAAGAAGAGTGTTGAGTAGGTGGTTATTACTTATTAGGGACTTTTTTGCATAATTTGACAAGTTAGTTGATTGTCTGGAAACTTATAGAAAGTGTACTTGGCAGTGGTTAAATGGACCAAGATTTGGGTTCAGAGTCAAATCTTCCATCTGGGACAATTGATAAGTCTAGGGTTTTGGATGTGAAGCCATTGAGATGTCTTGTCCCGGTACTCCCAAATGCACCTGGTATGTCATCTGTGTCAAGTCCCCAACCAGCACCCTTTGTATGCGTTCCACCAACTGGTCCTTTCCCACCTGGAATCCAACCATTTTACCCGTTTGTGGTTCCAAGTGCTTCTCAACACAACCCATCTAGTGTCCCCAACGAAGCAGCGAATTTCGGTTTTGGGGCCCCTACACAGTCTCCTGTTCCTTTGAATTCCTTTAGAACTCCAACTAACCCAGTGAATGGGGGCATGGAGCGATCTAATAGGACAACTAAAACTTATGCATCAGGAGGTGTATCTACAGGAGACGGGTATGCCGACTCTTGGAATCAGAGTGATGTGGAGAATGCCAGTAATTCAGGGAAACGAAGAGTTCAGCCAAGGAAGAAAAGAGACAGCAATGACAATGATGTTATTGAAACGATAGTTAATAACCTCATTACTTCATTTAAGCTTAACAGTTTTGATGATTTTAGAAGAACCAGTGGTGATAAGGAGGTAGCTGGTACCATACTCTTGGTATTTGATTTGCTCAGGAGAAGGCTTACCCAAATTGAAGAAGCATCTCCAGGCATTTCTAAACATCCGAACCTTACAGCTGGTACAGTTTTGATGGCAAAAGGTGTTCGGACAAATAGCACAAAGAAGATTGGGCACGTACCTGGAGTTGAAGTGGGCGATATTTTTTTCTTTAGAATGGAGCTGTGTATAGTGGGGTTGCATGCTCCAATTATGGCTGGGATAGATTACATGAGCGTCAAACTTACCATGAATGAAGAACCTTTAGCCGTCAGCATTGTCTCGTCTGGAGGATATGATGATCAGGGTGGTGACGGAAATGTATTGATTTACACTGGCCAAGGTGGAGTGCAGAGGAAAGATGGGCAAGTATTTGATCAGAAACTTGAAAGGGGGAATCTTGCTTTGGAAAAGAGCCTGCATAGGGCCAGTGAGGTAAGAGTCATACGGGGCATAAAGGATGTTAGCGGTTCAAACGGGAAGATATATGTTTATGATGGCCTTTACAAAATTGAGGAGTCATGGATAGAGAAGAGTAAGTCGGGATGCAATGTTTTCAAGTACAAATTGATTAGGAAACCTGGACAACCTGAAGCATTTACTTTGTGGAAATCAATTCAGCAATGGAAGAATGGAAATGCCTCAAGGAGTGAGTTCATCCTTCCCGATATAACTTCAGGTGCAGAGAGTCTGCCAGTCACTCTTGTGAATGAAGTCGATGATGAAAAGGGACCTGCTTACTTCACTTACAGTCCTATGCTCAAGTATTCGAAGCCTTTTTCTGCTCCTAAGCCTTTTTCAGGCTGTCATTGCCTAAATGGATGTCAACCAGGCAGTAGTAACTGCCCTTGCAGCCAGAGAAACGGAGGATATCTCCCCTATATATCACCTGGGGTCCTTGTGTCTTACAACTCCTTGATACATGAGTGTGGTTCTACCTGTGCATGTCCTCCTAACTGCAGGAATCGAATATCTCAGGCAGGTCCGAAAATACGTCTGGAAGTTTTTAAAACGAAGAATAGAGGATGGGGACTTAGGTCCTGGGATCCGATCCGGGCAGGTGGTTTTATTTGTGAGTATGCAGGGGATGTCGTTGATGCATCTAGGGTAGGTGAAATCAAGAATGAAAACGAGGATAATTATATTTTTGATTTGACTCGTAACTATGAACCATTGGGAGCTGTGTGTGATGATTCTAATGGTTCTGTAAAAGTCCGATTTCCCCTCATTGTAAATGCAAAAAATAATGGCAATGTAGCTCGTTTCATGAACCATAGTTGTTTGCCAAATGTGTTCTGGCAACCAGTTTTACGTGAAAGTAATAGCGAGGCGTACATCCATATTGCTTTTTTCGCCATCCGACATATTCCTCCAATGCAAGAGCTAACATATGATTATGGGATGGTTCCATCTGAGAAAGGAATTCATGGAAGAAAAAAGTGCTCCTGTGGGTCAGTGAAATGCAGAGGCTACTTCTATTGATTGTCAATGCCAAGTACAGTGATGGTTGGATCATGATACTTGATGCCTCTTGGAAAGAGTTAGTTATTTATTCTTTCTTGCATCCTTGCACTATCTAAAATGATTCTCGCTCTCTTACTTTAGATGCTTTCATTTGTATTTTTATTCCAGAATTGTTAATAATCTGTTCACTTCAGGGTAATTTTGTCAAGAATTAGATTCCGTGAATTCTGAAACATGCGATTTCAATATTGTATTTCGTTGGATTTGTAGATCTAATCACTGATCATGTCTAACAAATTAACTCAACTGTATGAAGATTATCTTAAATGTTAACAGTTTTAAACATACATAATATCAATGGATTGAAGAGTGAAGGAATTCGAATTCTTGTGAGCCAAACAGCTTAGATTTCCAAATCCTTGAGAGTTTAGTGCCTTCATAATGAACAGATCAGGAACTTGGACAGAAACTCTAATGTTGGTTAGTTAGGACCTGGTGAACATGATAAGTTTGCTTGTATTTCGATTTATAAAGAAAGCTAGAAACCTTGGATTAAGATATTGGGGGAAATTGGAAAGGCTAATAAATTGCCTGTAACCTTGGATCTTTTAAACATTTCCTGTCCGTTCTTTTGTAGATGCAAAGTGTGTTCATGAGTTGTCATTGGGGTGTTATTTTTGCGTGTGGTGTTGTGACTTCATTCTGGCTGTTAGTCTATGTCTGACCCAATTATTTTTAGTTCTATTTAGGTCGCAACCCGTGCCTTCCCTTTCTTTCTTTGGGGGCGACTCAGTGGTTTGAAGGTTGTTGGGTTTGGTTTTTTTGGAACTATTAGGAATCTTGGATTTGGGCCAGCCCCTGCTTGATAACTGGTCAACTTACAATATTTTGTTCTCTAACATATTACCAACTTGATTGAGTTTCCTTACGTTCGTATATTATATTCTTTAACGATTTTTTCAGTTTTTTATTTTTATTTTTTGGGGGTGGGGAAGGGTGGCGGGGCTGCTTTGAGGATTTCCGCTTCCCTCATATCTGTCTCTCTCAATGTTCTAAAGGCACTTCAGTCTCTTAGTGCATGACTTCTGGGTTTCACAAACAAAATTATGAGTCTGCCATGGATTTTGGGAGACAGATTTTCACTTGATATCCAGGTTACATGTAAGAATAAAGTAGAAAAAATTATCTTTATTGTTAGGCGAGTGTGATTTTACTCCATTCGGCCTCATCTCAAGTTGGTCCCTGAAGACACAAAAATGACCTAACTAGCTTTGGGCAAGAATCAAGAGTGGGGGTGCTACGGTACGGGGTCACCGAGTGTCAGTGGGGGAGAGGAGCAAAGCTCTTGTTTATTTTCATTCCCTGTCCTCCTCGATTTATGAATATTATCATTCAGCTTTCCTTTTGTTTTTCTCATATCTCTATCCGTACTGGAAGTTGAATTCGAGAACGCTAAACAGAGGTATGTTGATGTATGTGTGAATTTCACGACTTGATATGTATGCTTACAAAAAAGACTCATTGAATTTGCAAATTGGTGCACCCTTTATCGCTACTTTACATTGTTAGCATGACAGAAATTTTGTCATCTGAAGTTATTCGACAATAAAATTTTCTTGCAGACTGATTTAAATGCTTTTGCGAACTTTGTAGGTACACTGTCAACATGAATGTCTTTTTGCATCCGCGATGCTGAACGTCTTTTTCCCTTTTAGTTCATCAGAAGTCGATGGTAGGAAAGTGCTCGTCTCAAATTGAAATATCTGACCTTGTAGGTGTGCGAGTGAACCAGTGTTCTCCATGGCGGAAGCATTTGAACTCAACGTTACTTTTGTGAGTTGTGTAGCACAGCTGGAAACTCGATTAGATGGAGTTCGTTAATGTTATTCGCTTCCTTTATCTTTGCATATTCGTCTATCTGATACTAACTGCATTCGTCATTTATCGCCACTTTTGCCTCTCTTTTTTTTCCGACAACTTCATGCATCAGGATGCCTTGTTTAAGAAGACAGCATGCAATAAATTACACACCCACTATTGTTCACTAATAACTCACTGCAGCTGACACAAACTAGGTAGCATAGTTCAGATGAAACCTTCAGGGAGTTTAAGACTACGAGCATGCTTGGCTGATGGTAAAATGTCGGTTTCACAAACAGATTATCAAACAAACTGTTGGAAAATGAGTGCAAATTACAACTTACAGAAATATAGAAAATGAAAAACTAGGTTCGGTTGAGGCAAGATTGAAGATGAAATTTTCCTGCACTGGCGCTTATGGTTTATTGGCAAACGTCTTCCAATATATAATGGCAACTTCTCGTAATAGTTGCACCCCAAATTTTGAGAACAGAGAATCGGACAATGTTTTGTTCTCTACTTGATTACCCTAAAGACAGGAAGAAAGTGCGGAGGCAAAACAGGACAATGTTTTGTTCTCTCCTTGAATGAGACAAGAACTTAATGCAGGATTACACTAAAGACATGAATAAAGTGCAGAGGCAAAACTGGCCAACGTTCACGACATGTCAATAATGTGTATCAAATTTCAATTGTACTACGTGTGTATCACAACATACAGATTTGTTTACAAACAAATGATGTGGTGAGATTTGATTTAGTCAAAATCTCACCAACCAAAAAATAAATAAACAAAAATTCTTGCACTTTCTTTTTGACATCTCTTGAATCTCTAGAAAGTATTGTAAAAATGGTGGTGTAGAAAAAGCATTTTCCATCAAATATTTCCCTCAAATGTTAAGGTTGCATGATCTCAAGCGGTTTCTTTATCTACTGTGATTTTAAAAATCAATATTATCCGTTGAAGTTTTGGTTTAAATCTATTTAAGATTGTACACATTTCTAACTTAGAAGCATAGAGGGCCACCTTTACGGTGCTGGTATGAGATGTCCATGAGCTCGAGTGTCTGACCATAGATTGCTCGACAAGGTCACACAGCCTACGTGTTTCCCTTTTCCTTTTTTGGAATTGATTTTCTTAGAAGCAAAAAGGAGAAAAAAATGCCTCAATGAGTGGGCCTAACGACATGATCAACATGAGACATTTTGAGGCCGAACACCTTTATACCTATACTATCGACCCAAAACCCAAATCCTTGTAATCTAAAAATCAAATTGGTGGTGATTTTTGTGGTTTTCATTTCAGGTGAAAGAAAATCAAATTTGAAGAAGTTAAAAATATCTACACTAACACAAGCTAGACCACAAGAACTCGTTTGAACAAGCATTACATAGAAAACTTAGAAAACCACCCAAGCAATCAAGAGGACCAATAATAAAATGTCACTTGTCTAATATCATTGGATGAGATTAGATTCAATCATTTTCATCCAGACTATATATTGCCAAAATCTCATCTCTGAATAATCATAATTTCTGCTCAAACTCAACCAAAAATGGCAGCAGAAATGGCTTTTCTGAAACCCATATCCAAATTTAACACCCAAATCCCACAAATTAGCACTTCAAGAATCCCACGTTCAAGATTTTTCACCATAAGAATGTCAGCCGCCACCATCACATCACAATCTGCAAGGAAGAAAAATGCTGGGAAAAAGGAATTATAGGAGACTCTATTGACTCCAAGATTTTACACTACAGACTTTGATGAAATGGAGCAACTTTTTAATACTGAGATAAACAGGAATTTGAACATGGCTGAATTTGAAGCACTGCTGCAATAATTCAAGACTGATTTTAATCAGACACATTTTGTAAGGAACAAGGAGTTTAAAGAGGCTGCTGACAAAATGCATGGACCTCTTAGGCAAATATTTGTTGAAATTCTTGGAGAGGTCTTGCATTGCTGAATTTTCTGGATTTCTTCTTTATAAGGAGCTTGGATTGGAAGGAGGCTCAAGGTACGATTTTTTTTCTTTCGGTTTATTTTCTGAGTTCTTGATATCATGTTTGGACGTGCTTAGAAGCTGTTTTTTAGCAACGCGCTGCCGAGAAAATCTGCTGAGAAACGGTTTAAAGTACAGCCAAACATTTTCTATAATCTGCTGATGTTGGGCTAATCTAATAATTTTAAGGACTTTAAATTATGAATTTGGTCTGATTATTTTTCATTTTTCTTGGATATCTTGAAAGATTTGGAACTTTGAATTAACAGTCAATTTAACAAAAAATGGATTCATTTTCTGAATTCTGGAAATAATCTTCTTGTTTGTAGAGTTGTGGTTATTTTGGCAAGTCATTTTACTGAATGCAGGGCTAATCTTGAATCTTTTAATGAATTTATTCCATTTTTTTCTCTGGATTTCTTGAATGATTTTGCGCCTTAAATTAACAGGTTAATTAGATAATTAACAATGGGTATAAACTTACTTTGATTGGTACTCAAGTGTTTTGATATTGTTCTTTCCCTATGAGCAAATGTCTTAATTTCTGCCATTTTTGTGCTAATTTTCAAGATTTGTTCTGTTTTGGATTACATGTTCTAGTTCTTTCAGAATGTTTTGTGTCATCTTGTAACGACTAATTTTGAACCCTCGTCACTCGTGGAAAGCTTGTCTCTTAGCTTATGAGTATTCTGACTACCGCGCCATTCCTTTTTGGTAAATTTGCTAAATTTCTTCCAAAATACGTAAGTTTTCTACTGTTCATTTAGTTAGTCAGATGGTTAATGCTTCGTTTTCCCATTTCATTCATTTACTCGACCAAATGGCAATTACTTTTGCAGAAAACGAATTGCTGAGATTTTCCCTCTTATGTCGAGGGATGAAGCTCGCCATGCCGGGTAGACTGACATTCTTCACCATATGGTTTACTAAATAAACGCATACTGATCATCATTCGATGGAGTTTTATGTGTTTTGTCATCTGTTCATCACAGAAAGACTAATTTGGCATAGTGTCTTTTGTGGAGTTCTGCAGGTTCTTGAACAAGGGTTTATCGGACTTAACTTTGGCACTCGACTTGGGATTCCTAACGAAGGCCAGAAAATACACGTTTTTCAGGCCTAAGTTCATTTTTTACGCAACTTATTTGTCCGAGAAGATTGGATACTGGAGATGCATAACGATATACAGGCATCTCAAGGAAAACCCCGAGTATCAATGCTATCCAATTTTCAAGTACTTTGAGAACTGGTGCCAAGACGAGAACCGTCGTGGTGATTTCTTCTCTGCACTGATGAAGGCACAACCTCAATTCCTTAACAACTGGCAGGCAAAATTGTGGTCGCGTTTCTTCTGTCTCTCGGTAAGAACCGTGAAAAAAAAAAATCGCCTATACTTATGGATACAAAGTGCTATTTCGTTTATCCAAAACTAGTATTCGTCTCTATCTTGATAAACGTATAATGCAGGTGTATGCGAATGTGACAATGTACCTCAATGATTGCCAAAGAACAGCCTTCTATGAGGGCATTGGCCTCGACACCAAAGAATTTGACATGCATGTTATCATCGAGATGAGTGTTTGATCGCAAATTTACGCCCCTTTTTTTGATTGTTATGGATCAGGACCTAATCCGAATTACAAGAGTAGTTCTAAGCAAACAAAATCAGAAGCGCAGATTTATAATGGTTCGATTTCAATAAAGAGTTGCTGACGCAGGTTTACCCGTCTCTTGAACACTGAAATCCTATAATAAATCCTTCATATGGTAGAAATATTAGGGCAACCTTGTACTTGTATGAAAGCCTAGTGGAGGAGATACGAGATGTGCGGTTCCTCTAAGCATATTTCAATCAATGTTATGAAAAGCATTAGCAAGTAGACAGATGGAGATCAATTTGTTTGCTGAAACAAAAACAGCGAGTTTTTGCTAAAATTTACATTATATTTTGCGCAGACCAACCGAACAACTGCTAGAATCTTCCGGGCTGTACTAGACGTCGAGAACCCAGAATTCAAGAGGAATTTAGACAGGATGGTGGAGATTTAACCAGAAACTGATTGCAGTTGGGCAGAGTGAAGATATCCCATTTATGAAGAACTTCAAGAGGATCCCACTTATTGCAGCTTTGGCTTCTGAAATATTGGCTGCATGTCTGATGAAACCTATAGAATCTAGTTCTGTTGATCTTGCAGAATTTGAACCACAACTTGTTTACTGATTATTTTGACACAATCCCAACTTCATTCTTAGTTTCATAGTCTGTTTATTGCCCCTTAAACAATAGTGTTGTAAAACCAGGAAACAGAGGCTTAAGTTTACAAATTACTCTTATGAGTCAGAATGTGATGTATTTTGACAGAGGCTATTTTCAAAATACGTAAATTTACTT
>CAIGRH010191244.1:0-11484 GCA_903798295.1 Fraxinus nigra
TCCAATTGAGTTCCTCCCTTGCTTTACCAATGTTTTTAACTTTCCATGGAATTTTTTATGTCAAAAATGTGGAAATAACGGTGTAGAATGGAGAATGAGGCGTTGTGGGACGTTCTTGGGTCTTTGAGGGTTGAGAAGTCGTGCAAAAAAAATTACCATAAGTGTTTGAGTCGTAGAAGGAAACCAAAAATTTCGTCACGAAAATGACCCTTGCGGCCGCAAGGTATAAACCTATGCGGCCGCATGGAACAAAGAATTGCAACCCTTATATTCTCGGTAGATGACCATGCAGCCGCATGGGTTTTATAACCATGCGGCCGCATGATTATAATATTTACCCGTCGGACGGCTTTCAGTATTTTTGTTATATCTTCCTCTTCCGATGTCGGATTGAGTTAATTCAAGTTGCGTTGCAAAGGTAACGCAAAGGGCCACAACTTTGCTTCAGAGACCATCTTCAAATTCGATCGTTTTATGTGTCAAAAACCGGTCTCAATATGAGGCTGAAAATTGGTGTAAAACATTTCAGCTTGAAAGTTGATACGAGATAATGTCTTGGCTATATTTTACCCATTTGACTCTTTTCTTCATCCAATTGACTTCTAAAACTCTCAAATCTCCATCACAAGGTTGGACACAAGTTTGTAGTATTTGCACTTTAGTCCAGGAACTTTCACTTTCATCCATTTTGGTCATTTTTCACTTGTTTCTCCTTATTTCGCTACATTCATCAATTTATCCTACAAAACATGAATTACATAGAATTAAACTATATTCCAACATTTTAATCAATAATTGCTCATGTTTTGACAGTCAAATAAGTATGTGAAAACGCACTTATCAGTCATCTTGATGGATTTCTCTGTGTTCTTGTAGCCACCATTGTTGATAAAGACAATAAGAGTGTGTCCAATCTGGAATACATTGCTTGGCTACAGATTGATCGACTTGTGGTAAGTCTACTTCTCTCTTCCTTATCTGAGAAAGCCACGAGCTAAGTTGTTAGATTAACTCCCCACAAGGTATGGATTGGTCTTTAAGAATCTCTTTTTCATAGATCCAAAAGCAGAGAATTACAGTTGAAAGGTGATTTACAACTCATGAAAAAGGGCACTCATTCTGTTATTGAATATGCTTGAGAATTCAAAGCACTCTGTGACCAGCTCACTGCAATGGGATGCCCAGTTGACGACACCGACAAAGTTCACTGGTTCCTTTGTGGCTTGGGACCTGAGTATTCAACATTTCCCACTACATTTCACTCCGCTGCCCACTTTCAAAGAAGTGTTTCCTAAGGCTCAAAGCTATTTGCCAAATCTCTGGAGTATTCGTCTCCTCCACCAGCCTCATTTGTTGTTCAGCATGATAATCGCTCTTTCAATAATCATAGAACAAACAATCGAGAAGGATGTGGAAAACACTATAATCGTGGTAATAAAAATTCCAGGAATGGCCAGCGTAGTAAATTTAGAGAACTCATATTCCAACTTTGGCTCTTCTACAAGGTTATCTCCTATTTTTTGTCAAATATGTGAGAAGCATGGTCATTCAGCTCGTGCTTGCCTAGACCACTATGGTGACTCTTCCCCTGTTGTTCACATAGTCGAAACACTCTCTTCTTGTTCCTTAGATGATGGTCCATTTGACACATTTGAGTGGTATACTAATAGTGGAGCTTTGGCTCATATGACAAACAATCGAGGTACTCTTGATACCTCTACACCTTATTCTGGACCAAATAAGGTGCAAGTGGGAAATGAGGCTTCTCTTTTCATCTCTCACATGGGTTCTAGTTCTCTCGCCCTCTCTCCTTTAGACTTTTTGATGTTTTAGTAGTTCCTGGTCTTAAAAAAAATTGCTTTCCATCAATAAACTTTCAAAAGATCTTTATTGTCCCATTACCTTTATTGACACTAGCTTTACAATTCAGGACTGCCACACAAGGGAGGTGTTGGGAAGCGATCAATGTAAAGATGGTTTATATACCATTAACAGTAGACATAAAGCTTCTCTTACTCGCCTACAGAGAGATCAACTTCAAGCACCTATTTCATTATGGCATGCTTCTCCACGTGTTCTTAAGACCTTGCATAAACTTGGTGCTATTTCTTTGACTAACTTTTCTAATCAATTGCCTTCTATATGTCATAGATGCCAACTTGGTAAAAGCTATCGACTTTCTTTTGATCTTAATGAAAAGATAAGTACTTTTCCGCTTGAGTTAGTACATTGTGATCTTTGGAGACCATTTCGTGTTGCATCTCATTGGTTATAGGTTTTATGTTTTGTATGTGGATGATTTTTTGCCTTTTTAATGGTTATATCCTCTTCATTCCAAGTCTGAATTCTATGATGTCTTCCTTCATTTTCAGTCTTTTGTACAAAATCAATTTACATGCACCATCAAATCTTTTCGGTGGGATGGTGGTGCTAAATTTACAAGTGCTAAATTTCAAGCACATCTCTCTACTTGTAGCATCCAACAGAAAATTTCTTGTCCTTACACTCCAGCCCAAAATGGTCGTGCTGAGTGAAAGCATCGACATATAACTGAATTTGGTCTTTCTCTCATGTTCCATACCCAACCTCCATCATCTTTGTGGGTTGATGTTTTCTCCACTGCTGTGTCTATAATTGGCTCCTAACTCCAACTCTTGATGGTAAATATCCCTATGCGATTCTGTATGGTAAACATCCTTCCTATTCTCTCTTTCACACATTTCAATGCTTGTGTTATCCCTGTTTGCACCCTTATGTTGAACATAAGCTTTCTCCTAAATCTATTCCTTACATTTTCATTGGCCATAGTCCACTTCACAAGAGTTTTTGATGCCTGGACAGGTCTGCCAATTGGGTTTATGTTTCTCATCAAGTGATATTTTACGAGACTTCATTTTCCTTTGCAAGCCATGTTAAAAAGACTATTGACTAATATTTTGATTTTGTCACTTTTTGTGACTTTGACCCTCATATTTCATCATCATCTTCTAGTTTTTTATTTTCTACAGATACTCCCTTGTCATCACAGGTACATCACCCATACCCTCTTGATGATCCCGAACCACTTGTAGTCTGACTTCTCCAAATAGTGTTTCTTCTACTCCTCAAGACACTCTCCAAGAGCCTGCCACTTATTCTATTATTCAAGATCCTTCTATAAAGACTCCAATAGTTGCTTCAGCACCATCATCGTCTCATACTTCGTCTGCCCTGTATTGAATCAACATCCTATGGTTACCCGAGGGAAAGTTGGATTTTCAAAGCCTAGGGCATACCATGCTCTTAATGGCTTACCAGAGACCCCTTTATTTCAATCATTACTTGCTCTCAAAGAGTCACGAAGGTTTAAATTCGCTACAAAACATCCTAAATGGATTGCTACCGTGGATGAGAAATTTCGGGCTCTTTAAACAAACCAAACTTGGGTTTTAGTTCCTCATCCTTCTGGTAAAATTGTAATTGACTGTAAATGGGTCTTCAAGACCAAATTATTACCTAATGGCTCGGTAGAGCGCTATAAAGCAAGCTTAGTGACAAAATACTCAACACACTAGCTTGGAATTCGATAAGACATTTAGCCATATTGTTAAAGTCTCTACAGTGCGGCTCATGCTTTCCATTCCTGTAACTCATGGATGGCCAGTTCGGTAACCCGATATAAAGAATGCGCTTCTTCATTGGCAATTCACAGAGGAAGTCTTTATGGAACAACCCCCTGGCTATACTGATAATCGGTTTTCGGATCATGTCTGTCTTCTAAGAAATGCCCTTTTATAGGTTGAAACAAGCTCCACATGCTTGGTTTCAATGATTTAGCTCTTACCTTCTTCGCTTGGGGGTTCTTTTATAGCAATGTCGAATCCTCCTTATTCATATTGCATAGAACTGAGTGAGTTCTTTATCTACTAGTTTATATGGACGATATTGTTGTCACTAGCAGCAACTCCAATGTGATTGACTTTTTCATTAAACGGCTTAATGTTGAGTTTGCTATGAAGAACTTGGGTGATTTGCACTATTTCTTGGGCTTCAAAGTTCAGCATATTGCTACTTATTTGTACCTCACACAGACCAAGTATGCATTTGATCCCCTCCATCGCATAGGCATGTATGAATGAAAACCCGCTTCTACTCCTATGGTGGTTGGTTAACGTCTTTCTACTGAAGGCTCTCTTAGGTCTGATCCTACAACTTTTCGCTCCTTCTTGGCGCTCTCCAATATTTGGTGATTACGCGACCAGATCTTGCTCATAGTTAACATAGTCTACCATTTTATACATGCACCTACTAAAGATCATTATCGGACTACTCAACGCATTTTGCGTTATGTGAAAGGTACTCTCCTATGGCTTGAATATTTATGCCAATAGCTCTCTTTCTATAATAGCCTACTCCAAAGCTAACTGGGCAGGTTGTTCGAATATCTGAGTCCCCTCGATGAAGAAAAGAAACGACATGGCCTCCCATTCAGAATTATTGAGAATCAACACTCCGATATACAACATCTGATCCGATCAATCCACAACTAGTCAAAACCAAAAGCCTCCAGTATAGAATAAATAAATCCCCAATCCATACGATCATATGCTTTAGCCATCTAAAGCTTGAGCATAACATTCCCTCCACCCATTCTANTTCTATAATAGCCTACTCCAAAGCTAACTGGGCAGGTTGTTCGAATATCTGAGTCCCCTCGATGAAGAAAAGAAACGACATGGCCTCCCATTCAGAATTATTGAGAATCAACACTCCGATATACAACATCTGATCCGATCAATCCACAACTAGTCAAAACCAAAAGCCTCCAGTATAGAATAAATAAATCCCCAATCCATACGATCATATGCTTTAGCCATGTTAAGCTTCAGCATTACATTTCCTCCACGCATTCTATTATCCAACGTGTGTAGAAGCTCCTGGGTCAACAAAACATTGTCCACAATAAGTCGACCGGGGACAAATCCACTCTGCTGAGGGAAAATAACATAAGACATAAATGAACAAAATATGTTGTTCAACAGTTTTGTGATAAGCTTATTAAACATCGTACACAGGCTGATAGGTAAATAATCCATCCTTATACAAGCATTCTCCCTCTTCGGAAGCAAAACAATAAACACAGCAACAAATCCTCTTGGTAAATGACCACCCTTAAAGAAATCAATGTTTGTTCCGTATACATCATCCTGTATAATATCCCAACATTGTTGGTAGAACAATGATGAAAATCCATCAGTGCATGTAGCACTATCATCATCTATACTGAAAATAGCCTCTCGCACATGATTAATCAAAGGGATGCGATTCTATAAGCATTCTTCCTCTTCGGAAGCAAAACAATAGACGTAGCAGCAAATCATCTTGGCAAATGACCACGCTCAAGGAAATCAATTATTGCACCATATACATCATCCTGTATAATATCCCAACATTGTTGGTAGAACAATGATGAAAATCCATTAGGACCCGTAGCACTATCAACACCAATACTGAAAATAGCCTCTCATACCTCATTAATCAAAGGGATACGGTTCAGAGCTATAGTGTCTACCTCCGTCAGTATCCTAGGTATGATATTATGGCGAATATATTCCAGAGGCTATGAAGGATCGGATAATAATTCTTGGGAAAAAAGAGATTGTCAAGCTCTGAATATCTATTTGAGTAGTAAGAACTTTCCTTGCTTGAATCGTGATAGTCCTGATACGATATCTAATCCATCATCTTTCTACCAGCGAATAAAAATATCTGGTGTTGCAATCTCTCTCACATACCCAAAGAGAGCAGACCTTTTGCTTCAAAAAACCCTCATCAATAGCTAAGGTCCAATTCAAATCAGCCTATGTATGATGAAGTAACTCACGGTGCTCCGATGTAGGATCGACCTCATAATCAATCTCTGTCTGGTTAGCCATCTCCTTAGCGTTTCTAACTTTCTAGAACACATTGTCAAATACCCGTTGATTCTACCACCTTAGTCCATGTTTCAGCCTAAAGAACTTCTCCTAGAGGGCAGCCATTTCTGTAAGATAAGTAAGAAGTAACCACTTTTGAGAAATGAAGGATGAGAAGTCATAATGTTTGGTCCAAACATTGAGGAATCGAAATGGTATAAGACCTAAATCATCATTAAAAATCTACTGTAAAAGTAGAGGTGAGTGATCAGATGAAGTACGATTTAGATGAGTCATAATAAGCTATCTTCAAAAGTCTATAGCTAAAGAGTTAATCAAAACTCTATCCAATCTTTTATTAACCCTGTCATTCGTCAAGGTAAATCGAGGCCTGAAAAAGCTAGCGTCCTCTAAGCTACAGTCCAACATCATATCCAAAAATCAGTAGAACCACGATCTTGACGACTATAACCAGTACGCTCACCATCATGTGTGGTGATGTTAAAGTCACCCCAACAAGCTAATGATCATCCGTATAGAGGAAAATGTGGTGAAGACCCGCCCACAAGTCCTTTTTAACATGCCTGACAAGCAGCATAAATAGAAGTCAAGTAAATAGGTCGTGTTAGTGTAGGATCCTCAACTCTGATGTGTAGGAATTGGATATGATCATCAATAACAGTAACGACAGTACCCACATTCCAAAATACCCAAATCTGAACCTCGGTGTTGAAATGCATATTACGACGAACAAAATCAAACCTCATCTCCAAAACCATAGGCNATGTGGTGAAGACCCGCCCACAAGTCCTTTTTAACATGCCTGACAAGCAGCATAAATAGAAGTCAAGTAAATAGGTCGTGTTAGTGTAGGATCCTCAACTCTGATGTGTAGGAATTGGATATGATCATCAATAACAGTAACGACAGTACCCACATTCCAAAATACCCAAATCTGAACCTCGGTGTTGAAATGCATATTACGACGAACAAAATCAAACCTCATCTCCAAAACCATAGGCTCTAGAATAACCAAAATCTAAACCTGATGAAGTTGAATAAGTTTTCTCAAATGCCTACAAGTAGCTATACTAGCTACACCTCTCACATTCCAAATGGTGGCATTCATCTGGATGTTCGTGAAGAGGTATCTTGCGACCGACTCCTGGTCATCATCCATGGTAGTGAATTATCAGTAACTTTTGGATGTCTCTTCTGACTTACTGAAACAAATCTATCCTCATCTGTCCTACCAGGCTACTTGTCAAATCATTAGAAGAAGATCTACGAAAAGGACCCTGCTAATGAACTTCAACCTGAGGAAAATCCCCTAAATCCGACTGCTTTGTAAGAAATGAGCCTCCATATTCCGTTGACACTGTGTAATATGCACATTCGAACTACTAAAGCCCTGCGGCCTCTTGAGCATATCCATCAAAAGAGGGTCAAATTATGTAGAAATAACTGTCATAGAAGTACAGCTAATGGGGACTGAAGCCTGATTACCTGAATGATCAACTAATATAACAACAGGTGGACTCTGAGGAACCCTGTGATGAACAATTGTAGGATGATCTAGTGGCAAAGAAGTAGTAGTCTGTGTAGCAATAGTGCTGATGATAGATGGAGTAGTAGAATAAGTGGGAGCCATATGTGTAGCAAATGTCTGCGATGAAGCAATAATAGTAGTATGGCCACTGGAGGCTATAAAAGGAACGATCTGAGGGATGGACTAGGAGATCTCATCTGAAGTACTAACTTATCTCTTCTGGTTTCTCTTAATAGGTGTCCATCGTTGTCGAAGTATGGTCATAATATCCTTACCTTTACCCTTATCCTTGGCCGAAACTAGATTAGGCCTATGATTTGAGTCAACAACATCTAGGGCCGCAAAACGTGGAGAAGAATGGGAGCCACTAGAACATTGCTCATTGGAATGACAAATTATCTTTATCGAAAGCGAAATTCTAGCACCTTGTCATACATATACAACAGGCTGTCAATATCATCCCATCGTCTTCCTCTCTATTCATATTCTATCAAGGACTTTACATTTCAAATCAACCTCAATACATAGCCTTACCTCACTAGGTTGTCGAAGGTTAGACAAGGCTTCGTCAATACGAAGCAGAAGCCTAATCATTTTAGCTATAGCAAATAGTGTGCTCTTGGCCTGAAAATGAATATAAAGCAAATGAAATGACACCCAAATAGGATCAATAGAAACTTCATGCTATAGGTTAAAATTAGGAGTCCATTTCAAAACCTGCATGGACAACCATCAATGTACCAAGTAGGTTTGAGAAATAATCGTGAATAGTCATCCTCATGCGCCTGTGAATAATAATGTGTACATCATCAATTAATCCAATCTCATAATCACTAATAAATCTAAAGTGAATACAGTTCTCACGTACCTTGATCATAGAAGGTTTGTGATGCATGAATTTACCAACAGGGGTGAACCTGTATGCCTAAGCCATAAACTGCTCATTAGACTCTTCAAAAAATATAGCATGTTCACAATGATGGATGTATGGTTCTTTGGAAACCAAACTATGATCTCTAGATTCCTGAGAAACGCTAAGTACAGTAGCAAATAATTTTCTCTGACTCCTCCAAGCTTGAGTCATATTAGGTCTGTTATTGATAGCTATAGCATAGGACCTTGGAGCCTGGGTAGTAACTGGAGCACCGGAAGGATTAGTAAGTGGTCTAGATGAGATCAGAGCTGTAGAATTACCCAAGAGGGATGGTGCGTAAGGCCCATGCGTTGAGGTAAGGGACTGTGGGTACATTAGGAGGAGTAGAATTCAGTAATGGAGTAGCCTCATCATGGGTCGAGATCAATTCACCCGAATTTGCATTGAAAGATATCATAGTAGCCATAATTTGGGGAGGGAGATTGGGGGTCAATTGGCTATTGTTTCTTTCAATTGGATCGTTACCCATGACCATAGGATCCTCAATTGCATGTGTTTGGAGCGAATTTTGATTAAAAACATTAGTAGAATCTTCAATAAGAGCAGGAACAGACTCATGATGTGGAGGAAATTGGGCAAGATCAAATCCGGATGTTGAAGTGTTAATTGATGTAATTGGATGCTTACCCATAGCCTCACCATTATCATTTGAATTCTTGTTGGTCGAATTAAACAATGGAGCACAATTGATTCATCAAAATTATGTAAATCGTAACTTTCGCATAAGATCTTCGCTGTAACCACAAATTGGTGAGGTACCAGGTTCAGTTGAGCTTGACCCATGATTGGGCAAGGTGTGCCAGGTGAAGACACACCTAGCCCAAGTGGTCCGCGACTAGAACTCGTTCGGACGACGTTGGATTTGCCACTTTTCACGGACTACGTCGTACCCGTCGCAACAGAGGAAGCTTCTGGATTTAATTCAGGTTGTTTGCTTATATTTTAGTTCAAACTGGTGGCATGGATAAGGTTGTCCAGGTGTAGGGAACTGTCCAGTGGTGAGTTCTGACCAGTTTGGTCACCAGACATGGAGACGTCGGCATTTTTTAGTTTTTCATACAGCGAACTTTGGAGGATTGTACTGGCCGAAATACAAGGAGTTACGAGGAGAGCAAGGCCTTTCCACCGATACCAATGTCCGATGGTTTGGGTAACCGTAGGTCGCTGGAAACTTGGCTCATAGGTGGTGGGTTGAAGGACCAAAAATCGCCATATTGGTAAAATAATTGGTCTTAGGGAACCATATGTTTATCACTTTGAGTAAACGAAACCCCTTTGATCCAGAGTTCTTTATATCCTTGCACTTTGAAAAGAGAATGTCAATCCAACAAAAGCAAGTCATAAGGGAATGGGTCCTAAACACTTGGTGCTTGTTACATAAGAATTAGCCCAATTACAATGATTTATTAAGCCAACTACTTCTCAATGGTTACGCCAAGCCTTCTATGTCAATAAAAAAAGTGAACAAGTTAGAGGAAAGTTGAGACTAGTCATTGATGATAAACAATTAAGCTATTTTCTTGCGGAGGACAAGTTTCCTCTTCCCGACATAAAACCATGTTTGCAAATTTGGCTAAGACAAAGATCTTTTCTATGTTTTATTTGAAATCAAGATTTTAATTTAAGATCAAACCAAAACAAAATGGCACAAAACAATATTTTATATACCAAGTCAACATTTTTAGTCAACAATGATGTCGCTTGGTCTTAAATCGGTGCCATCTTTATTTCAAAAGGCAATGGTGAAAATCTTCCACACTCCTTAAAACAACATTGATCTATATTGACGACATTCTCTTGTTTTCTTAAACTAAGGACATCCAAAAGTTTATACAAATAGTCACAGAATATGATATCATGCCATCATAGGAAAAATGATCATTGCAGCAACATAAATTGATTTTCGCAGATATTTTCTTTACCCACTTATTGCTCAAGAACTTATAAAATTCTTCTATGAAAATTTGACAAAAAATAAAGAACTCAAACAGTTTCTTGGGTTTCTAAGTTATATGAGTTACTTCATTGATCAATGGGCCCCACTTTAAGACCTATAAAAGATATGTTAATGAAAAATAATCTATAGTGGTCTTATAAATAAACTCAATCTGCAAAGAAACTTAAGCAAAAAATCAATGATTTTTCAGCATTACAAATCCCTACTGATGGGAAAAGAATTTTGCAGACAAATGCAAATGATTCATATGGGGAATAATACTTTTGGAAGAGAAAATGGCAAAAGAAGAATTTGTGGATATAAAAGGGGTATGTTCAAGGAGTCTGAAAAACATTATCACTCTAAGTTCAAAGATATCTTCATAGTAAAAGGAGAATTAAAAAATTCCAATTTAACATTATTAGTCATAAGTTTCTAGTTGAAATGGACATGATGCCATTCCCGGAGATTCTTGACTTCAAAAAGAAATACATCCCAAATTCACAGTTCTTGCATTGGGTACTTTAAAGTCAAACACGTTAAAGGAAAATCCAATATCTTACCTGATCTCCTCTCCAAAACAAAATCTCCTTACTACGATAGATCTTCCTATTCAAAATTTCACTCTTGAAATTCAAAGCCTAATAAGGAACCGAAGAATCCATTCCAAGTCAAAAGAACTCATGTTGAAATACCAATATATAGTCATAATATAGTAGACATTCTAATGATTGGAGGTGTTTGACTCAGTTGTGGTATGATCCAAATTCCATGTGATTTGGTGTTTGGTTGATTGGAGGAAGTTTAGTGTATTTGAGTTTGTAGAGTTTTAAGTTATGAAAATCAAATTTCAATGATAATTAAGAATTTGACTTGAAGAATGACTTTTGGATGGCGAAAGGCATGTTTTAGAGCATTGAACCCGAGAGACGGGCACCACGACGCCAAGGAGTGGCGCCAAGAAAGAGAAACAGGACAGAAGTCCCGGCACCGTGGCAAGGATTTCTGGTTTTGTTTGGTTTTTTGGACTTCTGCTCCATCTTGGACTCCAATAAGAGGTTCTATATATATTACAACATTATATCTCCATATTGTAACATTCATATATTATTCTTTACATCTTCGACAACATATTGTGAGATTGAGAGTTTAGATTTCAATTAAGACTATT
>CAIGRH010191259.1:0-19421 GCA_903798295.1 Fraxinus nigra
TTTTTTTTTACCGGGCCCAAAAAAGCTCGGGCTCGGCTTGAGCTTTTTTTTTTTCCCGGCTCGGGCTCGTTGACATAGCTAATTGTAGCATTTTTGTTCCCAATCTTTTTCTTGACATTCTTGACCTCAACGTTTCATTAATTAGTGCAATTCCTCCCTTTGTTTCTGTCTAAAATTTGGGTCGTTATATTGCCATCACAACTTTTATTTAATATGCCACATTTTAAATGCAGTTAAAGCTCATTCTAGCATTTATTTTCTTAACTTTTTTCCGTTGAATTCTTATCTTAAACCTTCCATTAATTAGTATGTTTGCCAATGCAACCGCACCATCACCACCACTCAAGCAGACAATTAACAGCCCATTAGTAGGCGGTACAAATAGAGAAACAGCAGTGTCCATGTGAAATGAAACTATTTATGCACAGAAACAATGGGAATGGTGAGTCTTGAAGACACCACAGCAACTGTTGCTGCATCGATAACAATTATTAAAAGTATGTTTGGGAGCTGTTGATAATCATTGTAAATTATAAAATAAATAAGAACGAGATATTGATAAGTAGATAGTGCTTTGAATAAATATGATTTGATTATAAATAAATTGTAAACAGCTGCAAAACATGCTCTTAGTATTCTGATGATAACATTGTAGCAAGCAGGGCGAGGCATTGAGACTAGTGTGATGTATTTTTTAGTTTACAAGCAGCAAGGAGCAAAGAATATGACAACTTACATTGACATGGAATTGTTGCTTGTTGCCCGTCTCACTTGTGTTGGCGAGGTATAGAGCCACTGAGGTGAGAAACAGCTGTAAAGTTCAGGGCCTCGTGAGATTAGTCGAGCTGCGAGCAAGCTGATCCGGACATCCACAGTTATCAAAAATAAAATAAAAAAAAAATTTCCAATCAACTTGCACTGTAGAGGAAAGATGTGTCATGAGAGGGTGCCATCTAAGAAGGCGATGAAGAAGTTGAGAAGAAACATCTCGAGCCCATAGATTAGAGTGGTGAAGTAAAGAAAATATCAAAATGAGAAAAGGATGCGCAATAGATCTAGGACAAAATCTCAATGCAACCCCCACATCCAGCCCATTTATCAGCTTTCAGGATTTTTATTGATTTTTCTTCATTCTCAAGCAGCGAGAAATGTTGTAACGGTTAACTGGCTTGAAGTGAAACCTCAAATATGCACCGCCAGTCAACAAGAAAACTCTTACCCGACCCCATACAACTCCTATTCCATCACCATTTAAAACCCAGAAAATCAATTGAAGATTGTAAACAAATCCATGCAAAACTCGTACGCTCGAACCAACCACCCTCACAAATCCACATTTCCAACATTTTACTCCACTTCTACTCGCAATGCGATGATTTGTGCAGTGCCCGTCGGGTGTTTGATCAAATGCCTCATAGAAACGTTGTCTCGTGGACGTCGTTGATTTCTTCCTACGCCCTTCATGGGTTTTTGAGAACGTCGGTTGCGTTGTTCACTGAGATGTTAGAATCCACTGTGAAACCAAACACTCATACATTTTCACTTATGATTCGCGAATGCACAAATTCTTATTTGTCTGTGTTGGGCATTCAGATTCACTGTCTGATAATCAAGTTTGGTTTGGAAAAGGATGAGTTCTTGGGAAGTGCTCTTGTGGATTTTTACTTGAAAGTTTGGAATAGTATGGATGAGGCCTTTCGTGTTTTTGATGGGTTGTGGAGGAGGGATCGTGTTACATGGAATGTTTTGATCTCTGGGCTTGCTGACGTTAGTGATATTGGTGAGGTTCTGAGGTTGTTCCACGAGATGAGAGTGGTTGATGAGTTGGGGCCCAATGATTATACGTTAACAAGTTTGCTCAAATGCAGTTCTTTGATTATTGAGGTGGACCAAATTCATGGGCTGGCTATGAAGTATGGTATGGATGGTGATGTAGTGGTGGGGAGCGGTTTGGTGGATCTGTATGGGAAGTGTGGGAACATAGATTCGGGAAGAAAGGTGTTTGACTCGATGGAGGTTAAAGATATATTTGTTTGGAGTTCAATAATAGCTAGTTATGTGAGGAATGGCTCTCCCGAGCAAGCTGTTACGTTGTTCTTACGTATGTGTAGGCAAGGTGTGAAACCTGATCAACATGTCTTGTCCATTGTCTTGAGAGCTTGCGCAGAGGCCGGCAATTTAGAATCTGGAATTCAAGTTCATGCTCAAATGATAAAGAATGCATATCAAGCTGACTGTTTCGTTGGAAGTGCACTGATGTCTCTTTATTCCAATGCCAAAGAACTTGGCAGTGTGGAAAAGCTGTTCAGGAGGATAGAGAATAAAGACATTGTGGCTTGGAATTGCATACTGATGTGTTATGCTCAAAAGGAAGAGCTAGCAACCTTTTACTCTATCAGTCTTTTTCGAGAACTGTGTCAAACCATTACGGTGAGACCTGATATGGCAACTCTAGTTGCTCTCATAATGTCGTGTCGGAGTGTTCTAGATTTAGCAGTAGGTATCCAAATCCATGGCCTGATTATGAAACAACGACTAGGTCGTGAAACTTCTGTAGGTAATGCAGTAATTAACATGTATTCCAACTGTGGGTCCATTATTGATGCTTGCAAGGCTTTTGATGACATTGTCAACAAAGATGAAATTTCATGGAGTTCTATAATTGGAAGTCACACGCAGAATGGGTTTGAACTGGAAGCTGTAAACCTCTGCAAAGAGATGTTGGCAGAAGGAATTTATTTGACCAGCTTTAGCCTTCCATTAAGCATAGCCGCTTCTGCAAAGCTTGCAGCAATTGATTTGGGTAAACAATTTCACTCATTCTTTGTCAAGTTAGGTTTAGAAGGAGATATCTTTGTTGGGAGCTCCATTGTTGATATGTATGCTAAATGTGGAAACATGATGGCCTCCCAAAAAGCTTTTAAAGAGCTAGAAGAACCTAATGTAGTGTCATTTAATGCTATGATCTCTGGATTCGCACGGCAGGGAAATGCTGCCAAGGCAATTGAACTATATCAAAAGATGGAGAAGATGGGCATAGTCCCTAATGGCGTCACCTTTTTGGCCCTTCTATCAGGTTGCAGTCATATGGATCTAGCAGAAAGTAGTTTAGCTCTTTTCAATGCCATGTGCCAAAAGTATTATATTGAACCAGAACCCGAGCATTATGCCTGCTTGATTGATGTACTTGGCCGTGCTGGACGTCTAGAAGAGGCATGCCGCATCATAGAAAATGACGAAAGTGTTTTGGCTTGGAAAACTTTGCTGAGTGCTTGCAGGAATTATGAAAATACAAAATTGGCAGAAAAGTGTGCCACGAAGGTGATGCAACTTGATCCCACGGATCATTCTTCTTATGTTCTTCTGTCCAATCTATACTCGAGGGAAGGAAAATGGGAAGAAGCTTCCAAGCTGAGGCAAAAATTGGTGAATGTTGGAGGAAAGAAAAATCTTGGAAGCAGCTGGTTACTGTAAGACATGGTTTCTATAGACTTGTCTTGGAAGAATATAGCGAGCATCAGATTTAAGAGTTGGTGGAGATGAAAACTGTTGAATCTACTAAGAATGAATGCTGGTTATTTTATCTTGCCCATGTTAAACTTGGTGCCCGCCTCAAGATAAATTGACTCAAAAGGATGGGTAGTTTCTGATTTCATATTTCAGCAACGATAGTGCAGTATGAAAACATATGGGTCACTCCAACGACAGCTTACTGTTAGCTAGAGAAAATGGCTTGAATTTTAAGTTTATTATCCAGAGGTCTATGCGCGTTTGACAGAGAGCATTGTACCGACTGGCTACATTTTTTATGTCACCGAGTGTTCGGTTGTTAAAGGACAAGATGTCCATAAGATGAATGTAGCAGAAATGAAGATGTTAAATGGATATCATCATACTAAACTAAATAAGATAAGTAATGATTATATCCGTCGACATGTGCAGATTGACAATGTCAATCGAAGATTATTTTTAGGGAAGGTTGCACTGTCCTGAAAAGGCTTTGGTCATTAGAGTAATGTGATTTCCATGGAGCAAAATAGAAAAAGGGAGGGGCTGACCACAATTAACAATATCGTATTTGTCAAAAACCTAGTTATTTTCAATCTCACATTGGAACGGCACGGCTGGATTCTACTACCACATGTACATATAAGAATGTCCTACCGAAGCTTCTCCCCAATGAGGGAATGCAGTTCATGTAGCTAGGCATTTGTTGTTGGACAGTTATATTCGTATTGGAAAGCTCATATAAGAGCATTCCTCGATGCAATAAATTGGTCGAGGGATCACTAGTCCTAACAAAATCCAAATCTATCACAATTTAAATATAGGAAGATGTTTAAAAGGATCAAATGCTATTTTTGAGATATGACAGTTTCCAGTCACTGGATTAAACTCGATCAAAAAGCATAGGATTAACACAAAATTGTTCTCGCAAGGGGAGAACATCAAGTAAATCTAAGCACTTTTTGTAAGGAAAGGATACAAACTGTAACTAGTCTAAATTGAACAGAACTTTGACCTTCAAAATTATCGGGGCTCGAACTTGTCCGAGTATAAAGAGCTACAAGTCCATCTAGAAAGGACACAACCAACAATATTGTTTAAAAACCGTTCCAAGTATCAGAAGAATCTTCCAAGATAACTGTATGGTTTACGAAGCCTATGATACAAATGCAAACACAACAATAGATATGAAACTTCCATTGTTGGATAAACATCAGATGTGATGAAAACTGAAATTGATTCAATTCCCCAATCTGATAACTGCATAATTCAGTTCTAGGATTGTACCTAGAGCCGATTGATGAAATCAAGTTCATGTTTCGCCGTAATGCTACTACGTTCACAACACTGCTCCTCTACCATGGGGGAACATTGAAAATATTCGACCAGCAGATTAGAACCATTTATTTCTCTAAGTTTCCAACTCAGATGCAGCAGCATCTGTAAACTCATCGGATGGGTTTGTCATCGGGAAAAATTCTTCACCAGGATACATTTTTAGGAATAGCTGCCATGACGTACAGAAAAATGGTCATTAGCGTAGTCAGCATTATTTAACTACAGAATGGAGCGTGTCATCTCAGTAAGTCTATGTTCTCTTCACAATTGAGTACATGAAGCTCAGGACATAGCAGACAATTGGGAAATCTTCAAGCAGTAAGGTGGAAGCATAATTGGAACATAGCAAAATCTTCTTTTTTTAGACAATGAACTCAGGTTATAATATACCTTTCCTGTTGCATCTAGAAGACTTTTGTAGTGCAGATGCTCATCCGGCATTGTCATATAGTTAATGGATGCAAATCCGCCCTGAAATTCACGGTGATGAATGAAACAATTTAAAGGCCAGAAAATTACTAACAAACGGAAAAGATATTTATGGTCCCTATCTTTAATAGTAAAGGAGCTTATGAATCATAATTTAAATTAAAGAGAGGTAATAGAATGCAGATTTAGGCGTAACTCAAAGATGTTTGAGAAACAATCTGGTTTTAGGATCTTCTATTAATTTTAAAAAAGAAAAATCTAATTGGGCTCCTAGAAAAGTGTTATGGTTAATAGAGAAAAAATCACAGTTATAAGATATATATTAATCATACGTATGAGGGAACAGTCACGATTATGAGATTTATAAGGAAAAGTATTATATTAAGTTTGCATCAAGGATACACTATGAGTACTCATCTACTACACCCACAAGATAATATTAGATTTAAATCACAAGTCAAAACTTTTGATGGAGCACTATAGAAACTAGAGGTTTCAGATTATGTAGAAGATACGTGCAAAAAAAAATAAAAATAATAATAATAATAATAATAGTAGGAATAAACAAAGTTATGAAAACGACCCAGCCTGACTACTTTTGCAAGAAAAAAATCCAGAATCAAACCCAGAAATGAGTCCTAGTAAGCTTAAAACAGAATATTGAAAATCGGGGTGAATTTAAAAAAAAAAAAAAAAAGTATGACCCCAAAGATCAACCGTTTAGATTTTTTCATCACTAACAAAGAATAAGGACTTCGACACAAGGTAATGCAGCATATTATAGCAGCTTAGAGGGAAAGTTCCGTAGAATGATTATTAGATCAGTGACATTTCATGGTATAGAGTATTGGGCAATTGAAAGAAAAAATGTCATTTATATTAACACATCACAAATAAGGACATCAAAACGGAGGTGTGACCATATTGTAATGGATAAGAAGGGAAATGAAGATATAAGCCAACCAGTAATTTGAGAGTAGCGTGAGTTAATGGCTAGAGGATGTTGTACATAAAATAAAGACACGTGTTTACAAAAATAATGTAATGTTAGCAGAACACATTCGAAGTGGATAAGTAGGCCAAAATTAACAAAAGTGCTTGCCAAAGTTGGTTTGTTTGCAAGTTGTAGAGGTAGATAGTGGAAAAGGCTTTATGTTGCTAACATCGAGGTTATTGATTAATGAGAATAAAGTTTACCTTGTAAATATTGCTGTCAAACTCTCAAACCCTTTGTTGTTCACTCAAGCAGATTGTGGAGGCTGAAGAGGTTTACTATTTCAACTTATCTTTCCCTAAAAATTTCTTTCTGCTTTTTCATCTTCAAGGAGAGTTTTTTCAAGTTTGATTGCCCTAGTCATTCATATAATTCAACTTCAAAAGAAAAAGATAGTAACAATTTTATATATAATGATCTAACAAAAACAAGGTGATGCCAGGTTGGTGAAGGCTCTACAAACAGTTGATTCCCAGATGAACCAGAAAACAAAATTATGAAAGGGAGTGAGGCACCCAATTAAACATGAAAATGAGCTGATTGGAGAACATGAATGCAGTTGATATCAGAAACTTAGAACACATGGTGGGGCCATCAGGAAAGTGAGCGAGTTTAATACGCCCCACAATTGATGATCAGGGACGGACAATAGTAGGACGATTTTGGCATTTAGAAGCAGTTGAATCTCACTAAATATAGAAGTCCAAAGGTTAGCCTCGCGACAGATATGGACTATGTTGGAGCACTAAGCTCTTAAATATATTCTGTTATGGGAAAACATTCTTTTTATTCAGGAGAGGTCATTAAACTAGATCGTACATCAAATGTGATTTAATTCTTATTATCACGCAGACATAAAGCGAACATCAAATGTATATTTGCAAGCAAATGGTACAAAACTATCACTGTGTTTGCTGTAAAAGGTACGAAAATCCCTACAAGTAGCAGCCTTCATACTTCTTGGTGAAGTCGATAGATATAAATTTTTTAAATTGGATGGCATTTTGCAACTAGTGAATGCTTTACATGCAATGAAAATGTTTCTTTCCACGAGTAGACAATCAAATAAAAGCCGGTAAAGCCTGTTCTTCTACTCCTAATATTTTACCAGTCCTAAAGCTACCTCAACTGAGAAGAAATGGCCAATTATCTCAAAAGGCAACATGGCAATAATTCACTTGAGAAGGAAAGATAAATCAAGAGATCCGCAGGTAGACAAACATACAAAATACGTACATGTTGAACTCAATAATAACCAGAAGCATCCTAAATTCCTGAAGGTAACAAAACAGCAAGGACAATAAGCAAACCTTAGTCAACTCTTGCAGATAAAAGGCACTCCAAAGTAAGCTGGGCTTTACTTCAGTATTTCCACTTTGATCATCCATGTTACAGTTTTCAGTGTTACCAGAAATGGACACAGAAAACAGAGCATTTATGGCTGAATGTAGTAACTTCTTCCCTTCAACAGCATTGTTGCATACTGCTGAAAGATATGTCACAAACCTGAACAACAAATTGGAAAATACAATGTTGAATGAGATTCCAACTAGCACCAACTTAAAAAAAGGCAGACGTTTACCTACACAAAAAAATGGCAATCACAAACCCACCAGGTAAATTCAACCCCAGAAAGCCACATATAAAGACAGACGTAAATTCATATCCATAGCAAATTTTCCGTAATTATCCCTTAAATTTCAGTACTTAGTTGATGGAAGAATGGGCAATTTAATAATCTAAACTTCAGAGAGAGTATAGGCAAATGGGACATGCAACTTACATGTCAGGTGGGCAAACAGCCACATTACTACTCAACTGGAAGACGCGGACAGACTTCATCTGGTCTGGGCACAAAGCTAGAGAAAACGAAAGATAAAAAATAAAGCACTGTAGTTTGAATGTCAGAAAGTGCAATTAAAACATTGGACTTACATCTGGGAGGAAAGAACACCAGACAATTAGCTACATCTGGTTTTAAGGAACTCTTGGTAATGCATATTCCCCGGGCAACCTTCTCTTTGACATCTTGGTGGGCCAAATCATGAGAACTCAGCTTATGTGAGGAAAAAGGATCTAAGGGTGATGTAACAGTAAAAGAGGGAGCAAGAATCAGCTGAGGGCTGAATAAATCTTGACCAGAAACTAACTTGACACCTTTATAAGTACCACCATCCTGCAAAAGTTCCAAACTGTCTTATGAAAAATGATATAAATTATTACAATCAGCTGTAATGTTCTCTTAATATTATATAGGCAAAATGAGCGGTAAGTGCACGAAAAAGTAATTGTTGATGACCATGCACCATAGAGCCCACAAGATAATGCGCATGCATGATAATCAAGGACATCAAGTTCATGCGCTCACACAGCCAAAGGAGCAGCTCACACTTATCCTCTAAAGATCAACAAAAACCTACAAATATCATTTCGAACCTTATCGATGAGTAGGGCAGTTACGGGCATTCGCAAAACCTGTATAAGATGTGTACGATTAAAGTAAGCATTAGAGAGCTTGTAAGGCCTGTATCAGTCATCAATGATAAATAGAAACATAGCCAGGAATGAAAGAAAGCTGAAAAAACTAAACATTTTTTTACTGCTACATTTTGAGATAATTTCCAGTCTCCTCCAAACCAGAAAACAAGAACCGTTTACAAGTTCACTAGAAATAACAAAATGACTTGTAATTAAAAGAGGAAAATCTAATAAAGAGTTGGCGGTCAGTAATAAATACAAGGGCCCCCATTACGGGCAGAACCATGGCCCACAATATAACTATTGCCACTTTTGAGCGTGCTTGTATCCAATTTTAACAAGACAACAATGGATAGAATGGAAGGATTTATTCAACTACCTTTCCCCACTTTAAATTGGTATGTATTTCTACTTTTCAGTTTATAATTCATTTTTCTAAAACTGAAAGGAAAATCCTTCAGAGACACAACTTCAAAACAAAACTAAGAACAACCTGAACACATCAGAGGGATTATGAAATATCGAGTGTTGCGCCCCACAAACAAGAGCATGTAAGAAAACCACAATTACAAGTTCAAAAAGAATATAAGTAATAACATAATCACTGAGATAGATATATAGACACATCTCCTTTGTCTTGGTTCGTTTAGGAATTATGTTTCCCACAGCCAAGGTTGAGGGTTTGAGAATTGGTATCTCCCTCCCCGCACAAAAGGGGGCAAAAAAGAAAGAAAGAAAGAAAGAGAGATAGAGATAGACAAATAAAGCGAGAGGGGTGAAGAGAATTCTCATCATAAACTAATATTGAGAGTGAGAGCAGGCAGAATCCAAGTACTGTGCATTGATATATAACCAGTCTTCCAAGTAAATATAGGCCCTGTTTGAGCCAAATAGAATGAGAATGAAAAATATAGCCGTTATTGAGACCCACACAAGAGATAGAAAATTTGAATTTAAATGTTGATGTGATGGATAATAGTCATATTTTTCATTTTAATGAGATAATAATGTAGATCAAGCGGGGGCATAATAAAATAACTATCGTTACATGAATACACCCTTTGACAGCAGCACGACGGCAAAAGGCTTGTGGAAGCTCCCCTTGGCCATACAAGGGGTAAATCATAGCACCATTTGCATTAGGAAACCTAAAAATGTTAAGAAAATAAATTGAGGACTATAGGTACTGGTTTGTCAAAAGTTGACAAAAAAAGTACTCAAAAATAGAAAGAAAGAGAAATGTCCGAATACACTATGCACTGAATGTAAATGGCCCAGAGAACTTTTTTTTCTATTTTTCCAAATTCCATTTTTACACACATCCATTAACAGCATCTACATTGCCCAGAAAAGAGTCATGGAAAAATAATATGCATAAGTTCATCATGTTAAGAAGAACGAGTTAAATGGAAAATTGTTTTAGTTAAGCAACAAGCTAAAGCATACGGAAAGGCAAAATAGTTACATCTGATTTATCTACTATACTCAATAGCACAGTAAGTATGCTCAAAAGCCTCCAAACTCTTGATCCAATTTTGTAAACATTTATAAAATAGTTCAAAAGTCGAGGACAGTAATAAAGCTCCAAAAAAAAAAAAGGCAAGACAAATGAGCTCGCACCCATTCACCCTGAGGCTTAGCGTTGAACCTCAGTAAACCGAGACCTAAGACTCAACAAATGGCAGTTAAGAAGTAATTCTCGAGACATTTGTGAAAGCCTAGCGCCTCAAACATCTTCTACAAACAATGAGCTCTGTTATTCCTCGCCAAGTTTGGAACATTTTGTGGTATCTACCTATAGAATTTTCTTTCAAAAACTTTTGCGATTAATATTGAAAAACAGTCACAATAAGGATTTTCTGTAAATCGGTGACTTACAGATGCACATTTTCTAGCCAAAATAAAATCAAAACTGAAGTTTCAATTAATATATATTGCAGGGTAATCTACCCCATGTACATAACTAAACCTGGGTATGTACTTTAACTGGAAAAAAGACACAACAAAACATAAGGTCGTATTAATATCATAACAGAGAGTAAAATAAACATCCACCTCAGATACACAGACAGTAAAAACAGATAAATGTAAGTGCCGTATTCAGTCAGACTACCGTATACTTCATAAAGCAAACTAAATTCTCACTTCCTAAATTTAGTGTAAGTTTTAACTGAATTTCACATATTATAAAATTCCAATTAATAACTGTTAAATTCAAATATCCATTGATCTGAATAACCTAAAGAATGAAAAGATCAATTCTTTTGATGCAAATATTTATTTGTTTATTATGATCTATTCCTCAAACAATGTATACTATTTTCATGCTTGCACAAGGTTTGTTCTGCCAATTAATGGGGTCATCTTTGTTTCTTTCAACCTATTAATAAATTTCTTCTACTGTAAAAACAAAAGTTTAATGTATTATTATATTATCTTATCTACAGTTCAATCAAAGTCAATAGTTCTATAATTAAATGAAATCCATTCAAATATGGATCAGAAAGAACTGACCTGCCAACCGATGAGTGGTAAAGTGTTAAATGATTTATCCCATCTTTTGTTTTGATAACATCTTCATAGACCTCCATATTGTCTTGATCATAATTTGCCATCACTATTGCATACAAAATAATCCTGAATGGGAGAACTTATATAAGTCAATCACATATAAATTTAACCCAGAGAAAATATCTAACGTGCATCTGACCGGCTTAGATATCATCATACTTAGTGTTGTGAGACATTAAATTGAAATTATAAATAATAAGAACCTCATTACACAAATTAAGATAACAATGAAATGAGACAAAAGACAAGAACAAAAAGGATTTTCATTGAGTAAATATCTTAGTGTATCATCCTTCCTGAGGGTCATACCCATGGACGAATAATTTCTCCCAAAACAATAAACAGGAGCCAAAAGACTTAGTGGGATTTAAATCATTATCTGCACTGCATGTTCCCCAAATCAAACGCTAATGATCATAGTTAAAACATGTAAAACAAGCTTACAAAATGCATCCAAGAAATGATTAATTTGACTTCAGGAAAAGAAATATAAGCAAACACTGCTAATTAATTAATCACAAGCACATCATTGGGTTATGTAATGATCCACATTCGTCCATATATCTAAAGTTTGCCAAGAGAACTATCATGTCAAAATTTAGGCTGAGAACTATCAGAATTGATCGCTCCAGACTAATGATGCAACACACATGTAAATTCTGAAAGTCCAGACAAAAAGTATGCCAGAAGTTGATGATCAGAGCAATTCAGTTAAAGATGTTAGAACTGAAAAGAGAGAGGAAAACAAGAACTCTCACTAACAGAGAGAAAAAAGGCCAAGAATCGATCTGTACGATTTTAGCTTCTGAGACAGCCCCAATTTCGTCAAAAAATCGACAAACGGACTCTCCAAGTCTTCTTCGGAAATTCGACTACTCTCGTCAATCTCGCTCTCACTCAGGTAATGACCATGTACCAGCTTGAAAAACCTCATCAACTGATTCTTCTCAGTGAATGACAAACTCCGATCCTTAAATATAGCATTCCGGGAGTCAGGCACCGCACCCAATTTTCCATCCGCGTCGCTCATGAAGGTAGCATCTACGCTCTTGAATTCCATATACTGATTTATGCCCGTTTTAAGGATCAAATCAATCATAGTGTCGGAGCAAAGCAGAACCCGAGGTCCCGTCAAATCAAGGCAGAATTTTCTCGAATTATCGAGGGGCTCGGAGGAGTAGGAGTTGATTTCTAGTGATGAGTAGAGAGGGCGAGTGATAAGAGGGACATAAACGTAATTTCCGGTGTCGTCAATCTGAGGAACTTGGGGATCGGAAGATGATTCAGATTGGAGCTGATGAGATTGGAGGAAGGAGATGAAGTCTTGGAGGGGAAGAGAGGCATAGTGAGAACCGTATAACGAGTTGGGATCGAGCTGGAGGACGGTTTTACCGACGGCGGAGGCGGCGGCGGCTAGGATGGATTCCGGGAGTCCAGTTCCTACGATGATGAGGTCAAAATTCGAAGGCTCGATGTGTGGATACACCGTCGTTTCGTCCATCGGAGAGAGAATTACCGGTCGGACGGTGATAATTTTCAGGCAATTCTGAAGTGTGTAAATTCTTAACTTGGACTCACCTTTCTCCAAAAAATTATTAATCAAAATATCATTTTTCTCAATTTCTCTTTACAATGACCATCAAACATGGTATAATTTATCTGTTTGACACTCATTAATTTCTTCTTCTCTTTCTCTTTCTCATTCTCATTCTTCATTTCAACCACACATTCTCCAAATAAAATAATATTACACACAAATTAAAAACTTTTCATCACGTTTCGACCACACATTCTCACATCAATCACTATTCCAAAATTTCTATTTCTCCATGACACCCTTTAATTTCTCTTTCTCTTTCTCTTTCTCATTCTCATTCTTCATTTCAACCACACATTCTCCAAATAAAATAATATTACACACAAATCAAAAACTTTTCATCACTTTTTCACCACACATTCTCACATCAATCACTATTCCAAAATTTCTATTTCTCCCAAAATGAATTTCAAACAGTGGCATAAAATTCACGTTTTTAGAATCATTGGGAGTTTTATCATTAAAATATAAGCCTTATTTGAACTCCATTTTTTTTTAATATATTTTTTCTAAAACTCACAAACGTAAATAAAAAAAAAATCATATTTTTTAAGCGCACGCACTTCAAACAATCGCTATTCCAAAATCTATTAATCCAAAATAATGAAACTCAAACAACGGCTAAGTCCTGAAAGTGAAATAAGAAAAAATTATGCAACTATTCATATTTTAAAACTTATTTTTGAAACATAAAAGTATTGAACAAAACCTGAGCAAAACTAATGATTTCGTAAAACAAATAGATAAAACTAATGATTGTAATGTGTAATTGTGAAAATCGTTTACAATAATCTACCTTTATGTTGTTGTGAATTAGATATGAAAACATTTAATCGATTTTTCGCTCATGTTTATGAATACGCACAAATTATTTTTCGATTATGCTACATGTACATTACAACTTATAGATTTAGTTATCAACACATGATAGTGATGAAATTTGATTAACTCAAAATCTCACCAACCAAATAATAAAAGAAAATTTTCCCACTTTCTTTTCATCACATCATCAATCTGTAAATAGTGATTACAACAATCATTTTCCATTTTTTTTTTTCTACATAAGCTAGTAATTGTCAAGCCATCTCAAAGAATTAAATCATCAAACAAAGTCTCTCAAATTCCTCAAAAAAAATCACGAGATTCATATAAGAAAAGATCTAAAGCTACAGCAGAAAATAAGAATTTCAAACTCATTACTGTAGGAAAGATGATAACTATTAACAAGTGTATTTTATAAATTTGGGTGTTTGAGCCATATTATTTTGAAAGAATGTATTCTGAAATAGTTGATTGATGGAGTATTTGTGGTTGAAAAAGAAAGAAAAGTTATTGATGTGATGAAAAATATTATTTTACTGATGAATGTGTAGTTGAAAATAAGTAGAAGAATAATAATGAAAATTTTAATGTGGATCAAACATAAACTTATTTAGACTTCTACAATTGATGGATTGTGATTAATGGTGTGGATATCTACTTGCTTGTAGGTAAAACCCGAACTTGAATGCAATTAACGTAAAGAAAGGTGATTTTGAGCATCATTGGCTTTGATTCGGAAAAATTGAAGATCAATTGGATTGCACGTGATTAATTAAAAGAATTAAGAGAGAAATAAAATAAATAAAAAAATCACTAGTTTCTAAAACTAAATTTAACATTTGGAAAGTATGTTGACTCAATTGCAAATGTTCAAAACTTGCATCGTATCAGTTATGACGTTTTTAGATGATAAGGGTCAAACTGGAAAGAATTAAAGATGAAGAATCCATGATGCAAATAAAAGAACAAAGTCGAGGACCAGGTGGCATAGAAATGGTGCCTTGCAATCGCAAGGGTTACCTAAAACATGGCAAGCCTCAACAATTTACCACTAGCAAGATCAAAGTGTCTACCATGTGATCTCAACAATAAATTCCATGCGATTCATGGTAATAATCACCAAAAAAAATCTTTTATTTCCTTGTTTGACTCAACATCTTCTTGAAAAGCAATTATGTCACGAGTTTTGACCTAATTTTGTCGTCTATAAATACAATCGTCGTCTATATTACTAAGGAATGGCTATTGCGACACAATATACACATACTTCAAAAGGAAAAGCCAGGACAAGCTTTGAATTTAAAAAAAAAAAACACACACACACACACACACACATTGTTTTCAAACTTTACATAAGCTTTTATTATGAGTTTATTGTTTTTTTCAATTACATGATCACTAAGTGAACTATTTTGTGAGTTCTATTGACATTCAGAAAAAGGAATAGAAATTATAGCACTTTTAATAATAATCGTTGTAAAGTCCTATAGTGGACAGAGATATATCATTATATTTTACGTGATCCTTTTATATGTTCGCATATTTACATGTTCGAATCATTCATAGAGATATAGGAATATCATATGCGAGTATATGTTTAATTCTATTCGATAGAACTTATAAAATAAAATATGAACATTGATCTGAATATCCAAATAAGAATTTCAACCACATTATTGTAGGAAAGATGATAAGTGTTGATGAATGTATTTTATCATTTATTCGGACTTTTAAAATTGATGAATTATGATAAATTGTGTGGATATTTACTTATTTTTTTGTAAATTATTTTGATTGTAGATAAAATTCGAACGTGGATGCAATTAATGTAAAGAAAAGTAATTTTGAGCTTCATTGGCGTTGATTCGAAGAAATTGAAGACCAATCGGACTATACATAATCAATTAAAGAATTAAGAGATAAAAAAAAATCACAAGTTTCAGAAGCTAAATCCAACATTTGAAAAGTATGGTGACTCAATTGTAAACTTTCAAAACCTATATCGAATCGGTTACGACGATTGTGGAAGATATGGGTCGAAGTGTAAAGATTTAAATATGAAGAATCAATGATGCAAATAGAAAGGGAATCAAGCTCAACAAAAGAATAAATTCAACGACACAAGTTGAACAGGGACAAAAATGGTGTCTTGCGATCGCAAGAGTTACCTAAAGCATCGCAAGCCTCAACAATTTACCACCAGCAAGATCAAAGTGTCTACCATGTGATCTCAGCAGTAAACACCACGCAATCGGATGGTAAAAATCACTAAAAAAATCTTTTGTTTTCTTGTTCGACTTTTCTTCTTGAAGAGCAATTACATCGTGAGTTTTGCATAAACACATTCTTCTTCTACATTACTGAGGAGTGGCTATTGGGACACAATATGCACATGTTTTTCAATAGGAGAAACATTAAATTGGGGGGAGCTTTTGGTACAAAATACATATCCGTATCAATTTCATATATCTATTTCTTGGATTGAAGAAGAAAAATCCATTAAAGAGATTCAAGGATTTCATAATTTTATTCCAACTTTAAATTGGTGTTGAATTTATGAGTTTGATTCTTTTTCAATTACTTGATCACTAAATAAATTATTTTGTGTTTCTCTATTGACATTCGAGAAAAGGAATAAAATTATAATACGTAATAACAATCATTGTAAAGTGTTATCAAATAATGAAATTAATATAAAACTCTTTCGAAATTGATATTAGATTTTAAAGTTATTACTATTGGAACTAGATTAAATACTTAGAGCATCTTCAATAAACTTTTTAAATATAAGAGGCTCTCTATTTTAAAAAGTCGACGTTTAAAATTATGTTCCAAAAGACTATTTAAATTACCATTTTAATTTAGGGAGTGAGTTTGGCACTCCAAATTTAGAGAGTCAAAACCCACTTTGTATACTTAAATACATTCAAAATATTTCAATTTTCAATAAAGGAAAATAATATAATAATTTGAAATGAAGTTAATAAAAATAAAAGATATGGAAAAACAATTAAGATTTTTTAGAAGTAATAAAATTAAGAGCCCGCTCGAGCCCAATTTTATAATGAGAATGCATTTTTGAATAATATTTTGATGGAGAATGCATGGTTAAAAAATAAGAATTTTTTTTTTGTTTGTGTGTAATATTATTATATTGAAGAATGTGTGATTTAAAAAAAAAAAAGAGGAAAAAATATAGTTCGAGTTCGGAAATAATGGGAATCAAATAACGGCTAGGTGTTAAATATAAAGAACGTGTTGAAGTATCTAAAAACATTTACTCTTAAATTTATAGATGCTCATAAAAAATTCACTTTATAAATGTATTATTTGTTTACAACACGTCCACTTACGTAATTTTAGCACTACAAACATCGTATCATAGATCTAAAATAACTAAAATAATACATATCAGAGATCTAAAATTATAAAATATTGTATTTACTTAATAATTTCTATTATTAGTCAATTATATAATTTTCAAGTTTTCAAAATGTAAAAATTAGAATAGTTTTCATAGTTTTAATTTTTAATTAGACAAGTCATACATAATAGATTTATAGATAAAATCATTTTTAACTTTTATACAGATAAATCTTTTAAAATCTTGAAATTAAAGTCAAATGAAAAGTTTTTTAAAAAAATTAATAAGTTAAAGTCAAATAAAAGATTTTTAGAAAAAGAAAAAAATAAAAAACTAATAAAGCGCATAAGGAAGACGAAAGAGATGCAGAAAAAAATTCAATCGTTTAGAAATTAGTAAAAAAAATATCTAGGAGTGAAGTGGAGCGTTTTATCGGAGTTTCGATCCTAGACGGGTGCTTAGTCGTCGCTCTGATGAGCTTTTCAGACACTATCTAAGAGTTTATATTAAAAAGTTTTTTTGTAAATTATAAATCGTAGATTCTCTATAATATTTCGATAGAAATTATATTTGATCAGTTTATCAATTTTAAAATGCTAAGGCAAATAAGCCTTTCTTATAATATTATAATTCATTAAACTCAAACGAACAATTCAATCTATCTAAAACTCAAATGAGCAACTCAATTTATCTAAAGCTCAAACAAGCAATTCAATTTATCTAAAGCTCAAGCGAGCAATTGATCCATCTAATGCTTAAATTAAAATTGCAATTCCAAGATTGGTGTGTTAGAGTGAATCACCATATTTTGAAATATAATAGAATAATATCACACATCGATTAAATATAAAAATAAATAAACAATATATAAGAACATAAGTTATTGCTCTTAATGATACTGACATTCTATAATGAAACTCAAATCTTACAGTTATAACTTGTCTTCACAAAAACATAACTCGTTGTTGGGCTAAGAGGCGAATGGAAGAATTAGAAATGCATGGGAACATATGGAACTCACAATTAGGGGTGGACAATGGGTCGAGTTGTGTTTGACCCCAAAACCGACCCAACTCGATGTAATCGGTTTTGGACTCTTTCACAAACCAGCCCGACCCGACCCGACCAGACCAGACCAGAATCAGGTCGGGTTGGGTCCTTTTTTTTTATTTGATCTCTCTTGTTCCAAAAACTACATATTCTTTAAGAGTACTCAACAGAGAATTAATGGAGAGGGGAGAAGAGGGCAATAAACAAAATATTATCATCCACAAATTTTACAGATCACAATCATTATGAAGTTACGATTGAAATCACGGCCTAAAAAATGGGTAATGTGATTCTTGAAATACAGTCATCCAAACAACCTCTAGATACAATCTTGGTAGTCACGCCTCGTGCTTTTGTAGATACTCGAAAAGTTTCTATTGAAGAGAGGCTGTGAAGAATTCTTGTAAAAACAGTAGTTCTTGGTAAGATGTCATAAGAAAATTTAATGAAACAAATGCAGCTGTAATCTTGCAAAAATCATGACAATGTTTTTCATTACAAGAAGATAGTAGCATGTACATCACAAAAGTTGGGCAGATGATGTTTGTGTCTTCGTTCTAACAATCACGACTCATCTTACCGTCGGAAAGCATTACCTTCGCTTTCTGATCTTCCCAGTATTCAACAACGAACACTATCCTCTATTGTGGAGCTTCCTCCCTTCTCAACACCATAGATGCTCTTTTGAAATAGATTGGCGGCCTCCAACAAGAGTTCATTGAATAATAGGGTTTCATTATCACTGGGTTGGGTTGATTTTGGACCAAACTCGACTCGACCCGCAATTATCTTAAAATTATTTTACGCGACCCGAATTTATTTCTAAACCGACCCAATCCGACCCGTTTTGGATCGGGTCGATTTTCCGGGTTGCGATTTTCAAACTCAATCCTACTCACAATCTCCTCAATATCTCACAATTCCAACGTTTCATAACCACCAAAAGATCTAATGCTTGCTTAAATGTGATAAGCTTACATAGAACACTAATAGGGAAACAATAGTTTTTACGTTTTGTGATAAGCTTACTCACCATTTTTCTATCTCGCAATTTTTACGTTTTGTAACCACAAAAAAATAAAAATAAGTGTACGCTTGCGAAAGTGTTGTAAGAGGTTAACGCTGAACGCTATTAGGAAAGCATAGCAGAGACAATAACCTACAATCTTTTAAGCTTTTCAATCTACAATGTTGCGCAGCTTCTCTATGGTTTTGGCCTTTGCATTCCTTCTGAAACTATTCTAAGTCCCTATTTGATATACATTAAAATT